>JAJSZK010000522.1:0-11311 GCA_022985045.1 Macadamia tetraphylla | reverse complement strand
AAGAGCTCACTCGGCCTCAAGTGGAGCTCAAGACAACCTCAAAGGTGGAGCTCACTGCCTCGAATGCTGTCCCAAGAAGATACCAGACGAAAGCAACAAACAGGTTTAACTCCTCGGGGTCCACCACCTCTTCAGAAACTCGATGGGACCCACCCCATGCTCCTCGGATGTATGACTGTAAAATCATCTAAAAAAGGGTGTACACGGGATGAGCTCACTAGCTCAAGAGTAGAAAGATGGACCACACAAAGTCCACACATCACAACACATCATATGCACTACATGCCATGCTATACATTTTAAATCACATCCACCTAAGCAACATTACTAAGTCCTTGGTTTTAGTGCTACTACAACCAAAAAGGCGCAGATATCGGCACGAGCCACAAACTCCCTCCCGACACGCCCATAGGGCTGTCGGAGAAGGCCCACCGTGAGTACTCGAAAAGTAAAGACAATGCCGCCCACCGCTCTCAATGTAAAATGTAAATGAATGAAAATAAAGGTGCCGACCCCAAAGAATTTAAAAGCAGACGATTGGCCCTCTTGAATGTACCACCGGTTGCCGATCGTCTCTACATGACCCGTCAGGAATGCCTAACCGCCACAAAGGTCCGACACCCATCCCCTCTTCAAATGATAACCCAACCCCTTTAAACCCCCTCGTTGGGAAGGGTCGAGTACGGGATGGTGAAAATCCTAACACCGCATGCTCCTATATGACAATAGTATATTGCATAGTGCCTCCGTGTCCCATTCCACGGGCCACCAATGCACTCGCTTCAAGCCGACTACGACATCTAGTCTATCAATGCATCATGCACAATGATGTCCACAATCAACATATAAACATCTCATTCAATTGGCAATTGAAAATAAACATAGCACATATGCACATCAATATGTGGAATGACTAGACTACATAGCATATTCATGATGGCATGACTAGACTAGATATATTTAAATGAATGCCAAACAATGCCTTGAAACAAGGCCAAATGTCCTCCCCACTTACTTGTAGGCATGAGGTTTCCCCTGCTCGCACGGGTGAGATCCGTGAATCGGGTCGGATTTGGTGAACCTAACATAATTGAGCGGGTTAGAACTTCACCATTTTAGGATCAAAATTAATGAAATCTGATGTCAAAATCGTGTTTAGAACGTCAAAGAAGGTTACACGTCCGGTTTGGGTTCGACGACATAAGGATCACCTTCGGGGCCACACGGGTGGGTCAGACAGGTGGGTAGTCTGGCCCACCGGTATACCCACCGGTTGGGACCGACGGGTAGGGGCCACGCCGGTTGGACCCACCGGTTGTACCCACCGGTTGGGCCCGAAGGTCCCCTGCCTTCTCAGGTGGGTACCCACAAGGGGGGCCCACCGGTTGTACCACCGGTCTTGGAAACACCTGCTTTCTTCCCAACTTTCTCCATTCTTTGGGGATTCAAATGGGGGTTTTCCCCACCCATTCTTCACGCCTTCAAGGTCCTATAGGATGGTTCTAACCTAGATCTAGGTTAGATTCAAGTGAGGGAAAACCATCTTACCTTCTTTGCTCAAGAACAACTTCAAACCCTCCAAATCACTTCAAACCCACAATGTTCCTTCCACCTTGTCAATATCTCTTCAAATCCTTCAAGATCAACACATAAATCATCTATTAAACCTTAGATTCATCATTTCAAAGGGGTTTTACAAGATCTCAAGAAACCATACTGAATCAAGGGTTTAAAGCTTGGGTATGGTGAATGTTCACAAAACCCAACTTTTCTTACCTCCAACTGAGATCTAGAGTTGAAGATCACTCTCCGGCACCGAATGGAAAGATCGAGCTCAGCGCGCTGAAATCCTCTTTCTTCCTCTTCCTTCTCTTCCTTTCTTCTTCCTTCTTTCTCTCTCTCTTTACTTTTCTCACCAACGACGGGGTAATAAATGGAAAGAAGAGAAAATCATAAAGCCTTATATATAATTCCTAATTAAGTGAATAGTGCACATGGATGGGTAACTCAGGTGGGTGGGTGCACCCACCTGTCCTACCCACCTGAGGGCCAAAACTTGGGATTTTGACTGGTTCGGCCTCGTGCGAACCCCACCCCTGGCATACGATGTAGTATACGTATATACCTTAAAATATGGCTACAATACCTGCTTTATCCGTACATAGCCTTATGGTAGGTGCATGTACACGGCTTGGGCACTCCCGTCTCTTCTGGCACTGGCTCGGACTTATCGGGCCAGCCGGTGTTTAAGGTCATCCGTGCTCATCATAGCCCATAAGGAACCCGCCTAATTTCCTCTGCTCGTTCCTCGCATGGTTAAACCGTTCAACCGCAAATCGACTGGTTTAAGAAGCGGGGTATTACATTACCCCCCCTTCTGAAAATTTTCGTCCTCGAAATTGTGTACCTGGTTGATAAAAAAGATGAGGGTACTTGGCTCGCATTTCTTCTTCTACCTCCCAAGATGCTACTTCAAGTGAGTGACCAGCCCATCGCACCTTTACATAGGAAATGGAGCGGTTGCGAAGGGTTTTCACCTTACGGTCCAAAATTTCAGCTGGCTGTTCTGTATAGGTCATATCAGCTTCTAGGTACCCTGGTTCCACGGGTAGTACATGAGATGGATCATGCACGTATCTCTTCAGCATGGATATATGGAATACATTGTGAACATCCCCAAGTGAAGGTGGCAGAGCAAGCATGTAGGCTACTGAGCCAACCCGGGATAAGATCTCAAATGGTCCAATGTATCTTGGGCTCAACTTCCCCTTTCTGTGAAACCTTTGCAACCCTTTAGTAGGAGAGATCTTGAGAAATACCTTTTCTCCTGGCTGAAATTCAATATCTTTTCTTCGGTGTCCGCAGTAGCTCTTTTGACGGATCGAGCTGCTTTAATCCGCTCTTCTAATAACGCCGACTTTGTCACAAGTCATTTGTATCATTTCAGGTCCTAACATTCGACGTTCACCTACCTCATCCCAATACAAAGGAGTTCTGCATTTTCTGCCATATAACGCCTCATATGGAGCCATCCCAATTGTAGCTTGGTAACTGTTGTTATATGCAAACTCCATAAGAGGTATATATTCTTCCCAACTGCCACTCATCTCCATTGCACATGCCCTGAGCATGTCTTCTAATATCTGTATGGTTCGCTCCGACTGACCATCCGTCTGTGGGTGAAAAGCTGTACTCAAATTCAGTTGTGATCCCAAGGCACGCTGTAAGCTTTTCCAAAATCTGGAAGTGAACCTTGGGTCCCTATCTGAAACAATGCTCACTGGCACTCCATGTAAACGCACTATGTTGTCCATGTAAAGTTGTGCTAGTTTGGCCATGGAGAACTTGGTCTTGATAGGAATAAAATGAGCAGTCTTGGTAAGCCGATCCACAATCACCCATATCGCATCCATTCCCTTAGGTGTACTGGGTAGTCCGGTGACGAAGTCTTGTAATCCTTTCCCACTTCCATTCTGGTACTGGGAGTGGCTGAAGAGTACCATAAGGTCGATGCCTTTCAGCTTTTACTTTCTGGCAGGTAAGACAAGTCGCCACATATAAAGCTATGGTGACTTTCATGCTTGGCCACCAGTAACTTTGTTTGAGGTCTTTGTACATTTTGGTACTTCCTGGGTGAAGTGAGTACTCAGAGCTATGTGCTTCTCTCACTATCTTATCTTGTTTATCCAAATCATCGGGTACACATAATCTGTCTCGAAACATCAATGCCCCGTCACTGGCTAAAGTAAAATCTGGGTCGTTTATTGTTTGGTCTTGAACCTTAACTCTGATCCGCTGCAATTTAGGATCTAAAGGTTGCTTCATTATCACCTTTTGCCTAATTGCCGGATGCACCTGTAGAGCCGTCAAGGATACAGTCAACCATTTAAGGTTTTTCGGTTGAGGTTCAAGCTCTAAGGTTGCCCCTTCATACAAGAGGGTTTCGTCCATTAGCATCGCCTCTTGCGCAAGTGGTGGACTTACTGCTAAGTATGAGAGCGACACAGTCTGCGTCTTCCGACTTAATGCATCTGCCACTACATTAGCCTTGCCGGGATGATACTGAATGTCGCAGTCATAATCCTTCATGAGTTCAAGCCATCTCCTCTGCCTCATGTTCAAATCCTTCGGTGAAGAAGTACTTGTGCTTTTGTGATCACCGATATCTCGACTTCTCCCATACAAATAATGTCGCCAGATCTTAAGGGAAAAATGATCATGCTAGTTCCAAGTCATGAGTGGGGTAATTCTTCTCATACTCCTTTAGTTGTTGGGATGCATACGCTATTACCTTACTCGCTGTCATGAGAACACAACCCAAACCAACTTTGGAAGCATCGGTATAGATCGTCATTCCACTCGTGCTCTTCAGAATAGTCAAGACAAAGGGCCACCAACCTTTCTTTCAATTCCTCGAAGCTCTTCTCACATTCCTCTGCCCAAAATTTCACACCCTTTAGTTAACTTGGTCATTGGTGCTGAGATCCGAGCAAAATTCTCGATGAAGCGACGGTAATTTCAGTAACATTCTTGGGGCTTTCCCATTCCACTACTGCTTTTACTTTAGCAGGATCTACTTCGATTCTGGCTTTAGACACTACGTGCCCCATGAATCCAACTTGTTCAAGCCGAATTCACACTTCATCGTATTTGGCAAACAACCGTTGATCCTCAATCTCGTAGCACCATCCTCAAGTGTTGAGTGTGCTCTCTTCGGTCTTGGAGTAGATCAAGATATCGCAATAAAACAATTACCCATTTGTCGAAACACATCCCGAATTACTCGATTCATTAGATCCATGAATGCTGCCGGTGCATTGGTTAACCCGAAAGATAATACTAGGAACTCATAGTGACCGTATCGAGTCCTAAATGCTATTTTGGGTATATCACTACTCTTTATCTTGAGCTGATAATAGCCGGACCGAAGGTCTATCTTTGAAAATACCTGGCTCCCTGCAACTGATCAAATAAATCATCAATGCGTGGCAATGGATACCGGTTCTTAATGGTTAGCTTATTCAACTCCCGGTAATCTATGCACATACGCAAACTACCATCCTTCTTCTTGACAAACAACACCGGGGCACCCCAAGGTGAAACACTTGGGCGAATAAACCCCTTTTCTAATAATTCCTGCAACTGCATTTGCAACTCTTTCAATTCCGCTGGTGCCATCCTGTATGGAGCCTTAGATACTGGAGCTGCTCCAGGAGTCAAGTCTATAGCAAACTCCAACTCTCTATCAGGTGGTAAATGCATCAGATCATCTGGGAAAACGTCGGGAAACTCTTTAACCACCTTTACCTCTTCTAGAGGTGTAATCCTTGCATCAACATCAAGTACCGATGCCAAGTAACCATGACATCCACCTTCTAGCAATTTTACCGCTTGAAGAGCAGAGACAAGGACCTTCTTCACTCTTTTCATGGGATCTGCTCGGTATACCAATTCTTTCCCTTCGTCATCTGTCACCCTTATCAGCTTTTCAGCACAGATCACGTTAGCTTGATGAGCCGACAACCAATCCATACCCAATATAACATCAAAATTCTGCATATTAAACTTAATGAGTTGTGCATCGAGGTTCTTCCCACTAATTTCCACTAGGCACGACCCATACACTTCCTTCAACTGTGCAACTTTACCAGTAGGCATACTAACAATCATTCCATGGCCTAAGATCCTAGGTGACATCCCAAGTTTCTCTACAAATCTTTTAGATGCGAATGAATGAGTAGCTCCTAATCAATAAAACATAGGTTGGTATGCCTATAGGTAGGATACCTAGTATAACCATGCTTTAAATTTCAGCAGTCATCAATATGAATCATAATGAATTTTTAAATTTTAAAAATGTCCCCAATTTTTGATTAGCCCCTTTCCTCCGGATAGAGCATACATCCTTCCTCGTTGACTCGAGGTAAGGGAGGTCAGCAGGGGGCTGACTGGAGGGCAAGGCTGGTCTGCCCGACATTTTTGTATAATGCCCTTTGAATGGCAATTGAAGCAACAATCGAGATGTCGAACGGAGGGCCCCCCCATTTGACCGGGATGGAGGTCGAGGTGGCCTTGGACCCAGGGTGCCACACTAGTTTTTGGAAAAGAGGTAAAACCCCAACCACCAACTGCCTAGGAGGGTAGGAGGGCCCATAGGGCTCCCACATAGGCCTGAATTGTATGACCCAGGTATGCCTTGGGGGAAATTTTCCCCATATGGGGGAATGGATTTGTTCTTTCCACACCCAGAGTGAGGGACTGTCACCCTTTTGCTTATCTTCCATGGTCTTGGCCTTCGCAAACGGCCATATTCGGTCAAATCCAAGCCCTCAAGCACCCCAATAGATGCTTTTGGGCCCTTTTTAGGAACCTTTTTGCTTTCTTCTTGTTCGATATGCCTTGGGGTAAATGGAACAAACTCTCAATTGTTGTTGGTACTGGGCGCCTACCTCCTTGAGCTAAGGCCATGAACTCCTCCTTTGGGCTCTCGGTTACGCGGATAATGGTTGTCCAAAACAACTCCTTGAACTGCTCCCCAAATAGGTTCGGGTGAGCAGCCATCAATATAGGCTTGGAGGCTTGCCACCAAGAATTTGCCCCTTTCTTGAGTTGCAACCACACAAATAAGTTTCGGGGATCCGCACTCAAGCACCTCGAATATCTTCTCTAATTCTTGGATCCATTGATCCAGTCCAGAGGATCACCCCCACCTTAGAGAATACAGTGGTTTCCTTTGAATGACTCCACTACCCTTGACGAATTTTGTCGGGGAAGTTAGGAGCATGGGCGGATAGTAGGAGTATGGGGGAGGCATCCCATACCGAGGAACACCAAATGGTGGGATTGGAGGTGTCCCCACCACTTGTGGCCCCGCTCCCACCCTGGGGTCCTGGGAGTGAGTACGGGAGGTTGCCCCGGGGTTGAGAAAAGTCCAACTGCTGGGGATAGCAATAAATGCTTGCTGCTGTCAAGCATTTTTTGGGAAAAGCTTGTTGTGACCTGGATTATAGTAGCAACATCCCCCGGGTGTGATAACCGTGGAGGGTCCGGGGGGTAGTCATGGTGGGTCCCCATGTGCCCCACCCCACCAAGGGTCTCGGAGGTAGTGGAGGTGAGGTTTCCCCCACGAGCGGACCTTTTGGGTTTTTGTGGTCGACCGACGGACGAGGACCCCGAGGTCCCTCGGCATTACTCCCGGGATCTAGTACGCACCATCGACCCCCGCACGGGAACACATCACACACCATATTGGTTAAACATCGAGAATTGATTTCGCACACAATCATATGCCATTACATGAGGTTTTAAGGGTATGATAGCCCGTAAATAATCGTAGCTTAATTCCAAGATACAGGCAAAGCCCCCAAAAGATATGTCAATGGTCCCACTTGACCATAGCACATTAATCATAGGAATAATATCAATAGTGAAAATCAATGAAATCATGCTAGGAGGAGAGAAGGGAAAAGAAAGAAAAATTTCAAAATTTCCCAACTATCACAACCGGGGTGCAAACGGGAGGGGCCCCGGGGCGAGCCCACGGGCCTAGTGCCTCACACTGGGGGGCACCGGGGAGGGGCCCGCCCCCGGGTTTCCAAAAAATTTAACAGGGGCCCCCGGCCCCGCCGTCCCGCACTTTCCCAATCTCCTTTCTTTCTTTTCTTCCTTTGGGGGATCTTGGAGGTCTCCCGGCGCTTCATCATGGGTCCACTCATCAATTACGGTTTAGAGAAGAGTCAACCCCCTTCTTCAAGTAAGTTTTCTTTTCTTTTCGAATTTCCATTTGGGTAGAATGCATGCATAAGCTTTTTTTTGGGTTTCCCTTTTTTAAATTTTTTACCATAGAAAGTATTTCCAAAGATTGTGATGTTCTACCGTGGTCATTTTTTGTTTATAGGAATTTTATCTTCATTTGGAGAAAAACCCCAAATTGTCCCTAGGTTTCCAAATTTGGGGGGTTTTTTAATTTTGATCCTTTTCTCCAATTGATGGTTCCTTTGTAATGCATTCCATTTGATTTGTGCTAGATATGCTTTAGATTGCATGAATCATCCCTTATGCTTGAATCCCCATGTATTTCCATGAAAATCCTCTTTTGTATTGGTTTTTGATTTTCATCCTATACTTGTATTCATGGAACTCCATAGTCTATTTGGGGTATGTTCTTGCATTTTCATCATCCCACTACTATGTCATTTCGCCTTAGTCCTATGGTTTCGGTTGTTCTCCATTATGTTCAATTTGTGCATTGGACTTGAATTCCCGTTTATTTGTGCTTTTTGTTTTTGTGTCATTTTACTATTTTCGCATGTTTCTCTGTTGTCACTCCCCGGCATCATATCCATTAGCTCCTATCGCTTCTAGCTTGTCACCGCTCCTGCTTTGCATGCATTTGATTTGGGTTTCCCTTTTTTAAAGCTGCCCCTTTTCCTTGCGACCACCCTATTTTCCTTTCTTCTTGCTAATGTCATCTCGACCCAAAGGGCCATCATCCTCTGTTTGACGAAGACCACCGCTACTGGAAGAGGCAAAACCTTCCCCTCGCAGGGGGACCGACCCATCAACCCCTTTAAATATGATGAGGAGCACTTCCTTAGTAAAGGGGAGCCAACGCCCAACTTCAAGGGATCGGATGATGGAGAAGACCGGGGAGTCGAGGACTTACAAGGCTAGGCTTGGGGATTCTCAGATTGGGTTTGGGGTTCTATTTTTATGTAGACCCCGTAGAAAAGCTCGTCGCCGGTTCTATTGTAACTGAGGTGTCGATCCGACGGGAGTTCACCATCGCAGCTTGGTGAAGGGGGGGACATCCAGTTGACGGGGGGCACTTTGGCCAAAATCCGGGGATATCGGGGGACACCGATACTACAGCCCCCCCTGAGGCCTTGGGGCCGCTCATGAGCTTGGGGACACCGACTTCATCTACGAGACCATCTCAAGGGGAGAACGCCCGAGTCCGAGACATCCTTCTACCCCGAGGTTCGCCTATTCCCGTTTGGGCCAGTTCAACCGCCCCGTGAGGAGGTCATCGGAACCGTGGGTTTCATAGGGGTTGCATTCTGATTTTCAGCCCAGAGGGGGGCGGGGAGACTTGTGCCCCCCCACATTATTCTCGAACGATGGAGCACCATACTTCCCACCCGAGGATGGAGGTTTCCCCTTCGGGATCCTCACTAGGATCTTCAGTTCTTTGGGTGGATCTGAGAGGAGGGGGAAGACTCCCCCGATAGGTTCGCCCGAGAAACCCCCCCGAGGATGGGTCCCGCCTCATGGATTCACCTGAGCAGGAGCTCAAAGAGGTAGGGGTAAGAGGGCTGCCCCATGGAGGATGTCCCCATGGAGGAGGAGTCCAGAGGAGGATGAGGACCACGCCTCGTGACGAGGAGGAGGATCTCGATGGGGGGGGCATCCCGAGGAGGCGCCTCGAGTCGAGAGGTCCCACCTAGTTCTTCCAGCGCAGCCTCACCACATGGAGCCCCACCACCGGGAGTGGTGCCACGACTTTAGGGCATGACGCCCTCCATGGGGGCCCTTGGATGGCCAAGTTCAGCTACTTAGGCGGCCGGGCGAGATTGTCTCCTTTGGGGGAACATTATGGGAGGCACCACCTTGAGGATTTTTTCCCCCGGCCGGGTCAGACTTAGACACCACGGCCAACGCTATCTCAAAAAGATTTTGGTCGGCTTGGGGGGAGGTACGGTGAACACGAGGTTCGATTATTACGATCACCGCCCAACATCAACTCTAGGCCTCCCAACGTGGTGATCATCGACGAATGACGATGACCAAGGAGGGCTTGGCCCCCACACCAGCTTGTTTACCTATTTTCTTTTTTTTTTTTTTTAGACCTTGTTGTATATTTTATTTGTTCTCATTCCTTGTATTCATTTAAAAGGGTTTTATTTATGGAATGACATAATTTTGGATAGTGAATTTTGTGGTGAATTCATATGTGGAGTACTTGTGATTTTGTTTTGATGTATTTTTTTATCTTGGCTTTTGTTATATTTATTATTTGTTGTTTATCGTATTTGTGTAAAATTTTTGGAAAACCCATTTTTCGCCGTTATGTCATTTAAATTTCCAAAATAGTACTTTATAGGTTATAGTACCAACCTAATTCCCTTTTATCTATACTCACGCATGCCATGAATGCAACATATAATGAAACCCCCTTTTTATACTTTCTTTCTTTGGCTTTTAATCTTTAAAGCTTTTATTTTAAACCCCAAACCCCCAATTTCCCCTATTATAGAGTCTAGGGGATTCTAATGGTATGTCAGGAGTGGAGCGGGCATCACCCCTGATACCACCGCTTGTCACACCCCATTCACATAACCGAGGGTGACCGAAGTTAACACCGTTTAAACCCCCAAACCGCCAGATCATCGAATCAGATTCCACCACAAAAATACACAACTAACATAAGTTCATCGACGAAGACTAAGTTTTACTTTAATAAATCCCATATACTTGATACCAATTTGGGTACAATAATTATATACATGGGCCCCAAAGGGATGATAATTACACAATAAAAGTACAATTATATATCAAGTATATACAGAAATCATCAAAACAATCAGGGACACTGCTCGGTTTCAAGGGGAGCTCACTGGGATCAAGGGTTGAGCCCACTGGGATCACATAGAAGAGCTCACCGCCTAAGTGGAGCTCAAGACGCCTCAAAGGTGGAGCTACGCCTTAAACCCGGGGCCAGAAGCCCCCAGACGAGCACCCCGGTTTAACTCCTCAGGGTCCACCACCTCTTCAGAAACTCGACTGTGGGACCCACCCCATGCCCCGATGTATGACCCCCAAAATCATCTAAAAAGGGTACAGGGATGAGCTCACTAGCTCAAAAGGAGAAAGATGGACCACACAAACAGTCCACACATCACAACACATCATATGCATTACATGCCCATACATTTTAAATCACATCCACCTAAGCAACATTTAAGTCCTTGGTTTTAGTGCTACTACAACCCAGGGCGATACGGACGAGGAATCCCCCCGCGAACGCCCCTAGGGGTGTGGGGAAGGCCCACCGTGAGTACTCGAAAAGTAAAAACAATGGCCCACCCCTCTCAAAAAATGTAAATGATGAAAATAAAGGTGCCACTCCGAATTTAAAAGGACGATTCCCTCTTTAATGTACCACGGGTTTCCGACGTCCTAATGACCCTGGGTAATGCCTAACCGCCATAGTGTCCGACACCCACCCCCCCCAAATGATAACCCAACACCTTAACCCCTTTGGGGAAAGGGGCGAGACGGGGTGGTGAAAATCCTAACACCGCATGCCCTA
>JAJSZK010000521.1:0-12477 GCA_022985045.1 Macadamia tetraphylla | reverse complement strand
AGATAATTAGAAGAAATCCACCAGGAATCAATGGATGAATTTAAGGTTTCCATTAGGAAAGCAAAATTTGGTGCATTCATTCTTGTTTCTCCTGAGAATAATCGAACTTTTGAAAAGTCACTAGACAAGGTAAATGTTGGGTTGGGAGATGCAATTTTCATTAGGTTCATCGATTTTTAGCCCACTAGTTGTTCTGAGAAATGGGAAAACAAGTCTAACTTGTTTCACAAACCTATTTCTAGACATAGAAATAAGCATAAATGTAATACCCCCGCTTCTTAAACCCGGTCCGATTTCCTTGAACGGTTTAACTATGCAGAACCGAGCGAGGATATTAGAGGGGGTTCCCTTTGGGGTTATGATAGCACGGTGACCTTAACACCGGGGCCCCCCGACAAGTCCGAGCCAAGAAAAACGGAGTCCCCAAAACTGGAAAGGCACCTACCATAAGGCTATGTACGGAAAAAAAATGTATTATATCGTATTTTAAGATATATACGAGGCTACAATGTATGCCCGGGGGGTTTGACCCGAGGCCCCGAGCCAAAAAATCCCAAGTTTTGACTTCAGTATGACAGTGGGTACACCCACCCACCAAAGTGACCCATCCAACACTATTCACTTAAGTAGGAATAATATATAAAGCTTTATGATTTTTTCTTTCCATTTATTACCCTCGCATTTGGTGAAAAAAGGGAAAGAGGAGAGAAAAAGTAAGAGGAAGAAAGGAAGGATTCCGTGGCGCCGAGGTTAGATCTTGCCACCCCCATGCGGAGAGTAATCTTCAACTTGAGATCTACCGCTGGAGGTAAAAAAATTTGGGGTTTTTATGAACGCTCACCATACCCAAAGCTTTAAACCCTTGATTCGAGGTGATTTCTTGAGATCTTGTAAATACCCTTTGAAATGATGAATCTAAGGTTTAATAGATGATTTATGTGTTGATCTTGAAGGATTTGAAGAGATATTGACAAGGTAGAAGGAGCATTGTGAGTTGGAAGTGTTTTGGGAGGGTTTGAAGTCATTCTTGAGCAAAAAATTTAAGATGGTTCCCTCACTTGAATCTAACGAATCTAAGCTAGAACCATCCTATAGGACTTTAAATGTGTGAAGAATGGGTTGAGAAAAGCCCTATTTGGGTCCCCAAGGAATGGAGGAAGTTGAGAAAAACGGGGTTTTCATTAAAACCGGGGGAACCCAAGGGGTCCCTCCCCCGAGACACCCACCGAGAGGATTTAAATTTAAATCAAGGGTGGGACCGGCGGGTTCCAATGGGAACCATCCCCCGGTCCAAAACCGCGGTAGGACCGGGTAGACAACCCACCGAGGGCCGTAATGTGATTCTTAGGTCCGATCGAGCCCAAATCGGACGGGACCTTCTTTCGACGCTCTAAACACGATTTTGACGTCGGATTTCATTAATTTTGATTCTAAAATGGTGAAGTACTAACTCGTCAATTTTGTTAGGTTCACCAAACCCTTTCCCCGATTCGCCCGGATCTCACCGCATCAAAAGGACTCCTTGTACGCTACAAGTAAGTGGAGAGAGGACGTGGCCTTGTTTCAAGGCATTTGTTTGGCACCATAAACCATATCTAATCTAGTCATGTCATCATGAATATGCTATTTAGATTAGTATTCCACTCATTGATGTGCATATATGCTATGTTTATTTTTGAATGCCAATTGAATGAGATGTTTATATGTTGAATGTGACATCATGTTGCATAATGCATTGATAGACTAGATGCCGGGGGTCGGCTTGGAAACTAATGCATTGGTGGCCCGTGGTATGGGACACGGTGGCACTATGCAACAGTCGCATATAGGAGCATGCGGTATTAGGATTCTCACCATCCTGAAATGACCCTTCCCAATGGGGTTAAAGGTGTTGGGTTGCCTTTTGGGGGAAGCAGGGTCGGTTGTCGGACATGGGCGGTTAGGCAACGCCCAAAAGTCATGTAGGTTTCCAAACCTGTGGTATTTCAAGAGGGCCAATCAGATCGTTTTTAAATTTGGTGGGAGTCAAGCCCTCCCATTTAATTTATTTACTTTTCTGAGACCCGGGACGGCATTGTCTTTATTTTTCCGAGTACTCACGGGGGCCTTCTCCAAAAAACCCTATGGGCGATCAGGGAGGGAGTTCGCTTGCATTCGGGGTATACCCCAAAACCGTGGTTGTAGTAGCACTAAAACCAAAGACTTAGTAATGTTGATTGGGTGTGGGGATTTAAAATGACTTGCATGACATGTGGCATATGATGTGTTGTGATGGGTGGACTGCTTGTGTGGTCCACCTTCTATTTGGGTCGAGCTAGTGAGCTCATTCCACGGTACCCCCCTTTTTAGATGATTTTGCGGTCATGCATCCGAGGAGATGGGGTGGGTCCCAAAATGAAGTTTCAGGAGGAGGTGGACCTCGAGAGTTTGAGCCCCGGAGATGGGCGCAGGAGTGCTGTGTCAGGGTTTTGCGTTCGAGGCAGGAGCTCCCCTTGATCCCGAGCCGAAATGTACTGATGATTTTGATGATTTATATACTTGATATCCGAACTTTTTTTTTTTATATACTATGCCTTCGGGCCAAATGTATATAATTATGGTATCATCATTTGGGTATCAAGTATATGGAATTATTTAGGAAAAACTTAGTCTTCCCCGATTTGATGAATTGATGTTAGTGTGTGATGCTGTGGGGGAAACATTTTCCGATGACCCCGGAAAGTTTGGGTTAACCTTTTAACCCCCACCCCCCTAAAGGGTGAACGGGTGTGAAAACGGGGGTTTCGGGGGTTGATGCTCGCCCACTCACAAAGATACCATTAGAATTCGAGACTCTATAATGGGAAAAGGGGGGATTGGGTAAAGATAAAAGCTTAAAGATTAAAAGTCAAAGAAAGAAAGTATAAAATGGAGTTATATTATAGATTGCATTCATGGCATGGGAGTGTAGAAAAAAAGGTAATTAGATTGGAACTATAACCTATAAAGTACTATTTCGTTTAAAATTTTCCCAAGATAACGACGCAAAGTGGGATTTCCAAAATTTTACACAAAACCCGATAAACAAGGGATAATAATATAACCAAGAGCACGTATAGAAAAGTCACAACACCACAACAATCCATTATCCAAAGATATTTTATTCCATAAATGAAATCAAATTACATTGCAATTACAAGGAATGAGATAAATAAATACAAAAAATGTCTACAAAAGAGAGAAAATGGATAAAAAACCAGTGGGGGCAACCCAAACCCCTCACGGTCGCCGCCATCGCTGCCGATGATCACCACGTCAGGGGAGGCCCGGAGTTGACGTTGAAGTGATGATCGAGTAATCAAACCCTCGCTCACCACCCGTCTCTCCCTCCGGCCGCCATAGTCGGGCCGAGATAGGGGGGCCCCGTGTCCAAGTCCCGCCCTCCCCCTTACTAAGGAACCCTCCAAGGTGGTCCCCCGGAGGAAACCCCGCCCACCGCCCAAGATCTAACCGCCACCCCTGAAAGGGCCCCGGGCATGGAGGCCCCCTTGTCCTCATAGTCGTAGTCACCACTCCCTGTGTGGTGGGGCTCCATATGGGGGGCCCGCAGCCAAGAACTAGGACCGGACTCTCGACTCCCGAGGCACCCCCCGTGGATGCCCCCCCATCGGCCCTCCTCCCCGCCCCGAGGAACGAGTCCTCATCCTCCTCCCCGGACTCCTCCTCCATGGGGACATCCACCAGGGCAGCCCTCCTACCCCTACCTCCGAGCTCCCGATCTAGGAGGTGAATCCATGAGGATATGGAGACCCATCTTCAAGAGGTTGCTCTGAACCTATCACGAGTCTTCCCCCCTCCCGCCAGATTCACCTCAAGAACTCAAGATCCCGTGAGGATCCTGTAGGGAATCTCCTTGGGGGGAAGCGGTGCTCCATCGCCCGAGGATGATATAGGAAGGCACAAGTGCCCCCCCCCCCTCTCAAGGGTCTGGAAAATAAAATGTTTGAAGGCCGCCATGAAACCTACCGTTCCGATGACCCCCTTGGGGGAGCAAAGTTGAACTGGATCAACCGGCGAAGAGACGGACCTCGTGGAAGAAAGATGTTTTGCCCGGGCGACGGGCCGCCGCAGATGGTCTCGAAAATGAAGTCCGCCTCCATGCTCATGAACGGCCCCCGAGGCCTACTGGGGATCAGAGTATGGGTGTCCCCCGCCATATACCCAATATGCGGGCCCAAGGTGCCTACCGTCCCGGATATCCACCCCTTCACTAAGCCGAGGGTGAATTTCAGACCGACACGACACTAAAAAGTTGCAAAAAAACCGACGGACGAGCTGTCAGAGCCCCGGCCGGTCCCCCAAGAATAGTGTCCCCCCCCAATGCCGAACCTCTCAAGCCGGGCCTTGTGGAAGTCCTCGACTACCAGGGTTTCTTTTCCATCAACACCCCCCCTTCGAAGTTGGGCCCGGGCCACGCGTTTCCCGGACTAGTGAAGTGCTCTCATCATAGCCCAAGGGTCGACCAGGTGTAGGTCTTCCTGCAGGAGTGAAGTGTGTCTCCGCACTTTTCCGCTAGAAGCGGTGGTTTAGCCAAACGCCGAGGAAGATGGTCCTCTCCGGCGGAACATCCCGCAATAAGAAAAGGAAGTTGGGTTAGTACAAAGAAGAAAAGACAAAAAAGTTTAAAAAAGGGAAAACCCAAAAACCCCCTTTATGAAAAACGGAACGAACAACTGAGAACGATAGGAAACTTATGACATGAAGCACGGAAGTTGACAACGATGGAACATGTCAAAAAAAAGCAAAGGATAGCAAAAGAAAAGAGTATAAGTAAATGAGGGAATTCAAGTCCATGGTGCAAATTCGAAAATAATGGAGAACAACCGGAAACCATATGACTAAGACGAAATGACATAGTCGTGGGATGATGGAAATGCAATAACATGCCCCAAATAGACTATAGAGTTCTATGAATACTAGTATGAGTGAAAATCAAGGAAATCAATGCCAAAAATAGGAATTTTCATGGGAAAACATAGGGATTCCAAGCATAATGGTTGATTCCCAAATCTAAGGCAAAAGCATAAAACAAGTGGAATGTACTACAAAGGAATCACCAATTTGAGGAAAGGATCAAATGTAGGAAATCCCCAAATTTGGGTACCTAGGGCAAAAATTTGGGGGTTTTTTCCCCAAATGAAGAAATGAACACCTATAAACTACAATGAGCAAAAGGGAATCATCATAAACACATGGAACGACTATACTATGGTGAAAATAGAGAAAGAAAGTCTAGAAAGTAAATCCTATTCAAGCATTTCACCCAAATTGAAATTCGAAAAAGAGAAGAAGAGGAACTTACTTGGGTGAAGACAAAGGGACTCTTCACTAAAGCCCGTGGTGGATGAGTGGAACCCCAGTGGGAGCCCCGAGTAGACTCCCAAAATCGCCCAAGAGGAAAAGGAAGAAAGAGAGGGAGAGAGTGAGGGGAAGACAAAACGGGCCCTTTTCCCGGCCTGCTCGTGTTTTATCACGGGACAGGGGTGTAGACACCGCCGGTTTGGTGTTGGACCGGGTCGAGGGGCTGGTCCCACCCGTTCATCCCACTGTTTGGACAGAGGGAAAATTTTAAAATTTTGAAAATTTTCCTTCTTTGTCTTTTCCCTCTCTTCTCCTATTATGAATGCATTGGTTCTATGGTGGATATTAATCCTATGATCAATATGCCATCAAGGGGACCATTAGATGTATGTTGTAAATTTTTGCTCGATCTTGAATTGAGTATGATAAATTACGTGCTATCATACACTACAACACCTCACATAATGGCATATGTTTGTGTGCCTAAATCAGTTTATGGTGTTTAACTAATATGGTGTGTGATACTGCCTGTACAAGGATACGATGGCACGACTAGATCCAAGTAATGCCCGAGGCACCTCATGGGGTCCTCGCTGGCCTGGCCCGACCACAAACCCTGGGGGCCTGCCTCGGGGGCATACCTCCCCTCCACTCCCCACAGAGCCCCCATGGTGGGGGGCACATGGGGACCCACCAGACTGCACCCCCTGCCCCTCCACCGTCATTACACGGAGATGTTGCTACAAAATTCAAATCCCCAACAAGTTTCCAACAAAAATGCTTCAAAGAACAACAAGCATTTATGACTGCTATCCAAAGAAGGGGCTGATTTTTCCCAACCCGGGTAAACCCTCCCTGCACTTCATCTGCAGACCCACCAGGGTCGGAACGGACCACAAGTGGTACACCCCCAATCCCACCATTCGGTATTCCTCAACATGGGATGCCTCATCCATACTCCTACTATCCCGCCTATGCTCCAACCCCCCCGACGAGAAAACGTCAAGGGTAGTGGAGTCGCTCAAGAGGAACTTACCACCGTATTCTCTAAGGTGGGAGGATCCTCTAAAACCCGGATCAATGGATCCAAGAATTGGAGAAGATATTTGAGGTCCCGGAGTGCACGGATGCCCAAGCTCTTTTGGCCGGGTTACAACTCAAGAAAGAGGCAAATTTGGTGGCAAGCTTCCAACCCTATATTGATGGTCGTTTATCCGTAACCTACTTGGGAGAAAATTAAGGAATTGTTTTTGGGATAACCATTATCCGAAGCCGAGATCTAAGGAGATCGAGTTCATGGCCTTAACTCAAGGAGGTAAGACGGTCCTTGAATACCAACAATACCGAGAGTTTGTTCCTTTTTGCCCCAAGGCATATGCGTAAAAACAAGAGAAGGCGCAAGGTTCCTAAAAGGCCTAAAAGCATCTATTGGGCCCGGGTGCTTGAAGTTTTGGGATTTGACCGAATATGGCCGATTGTGTAACCAAAACAATGGAAGATAAGAAAAGGGTAAAATCCTCACCCCGGATCAGGAAGAGATCGAATCCATTCCTGATGGGGAAAATTTCCCTCCAAAGCATACCGGGGATCATACGTTTGGGCCTATGTATAGGCAGCCCTATAGGCCATCCGCTACCTTCTGGGCCCAAAGTTGGGGGTTTCCCACCCCCCTGCTCCCCCCAAACACTAGTGTGGCTCCTACACCAACCACCTGCCCTTCATCCCCATGGGGTCAAGGGAGGGCCCCGCTCCAGCCCGACGCCCCGATTCATTGCTTCAACCGCCATTCCTATGGGCATTATGGAAGATTTTTTCCCCCGACCAGCCTTGCCCCCCGGTACCCTCTCACACGACTCCCTTACCTCGAGGCAATCAACTAGGGAGGATGTATGCCCTATCACCGAGGAAGCCGGGGTTTAGTACTGGTTGTAGCAGTACATTTTAAATTTAAGAAGTTCATTATGATTAATATTGATGACCCGCTGAAATTATATACATTGTTATATTAGGTATCCTACCCATATGGGCATACCAAATTTATGTTTTATTTGATTCAGAGCTACTCATTCATTCGATCCAAGAGATTTTAGGAAGCTTGGGATGTCCCCCAGATCCTAGACCGGGGAATGATTGTTAGTATGCCTCACTGAAAATTGAAAGCTTGAAGGAATTTATGGACCGTGCCTGGAGATTAGGGGGAAGAATTTTGATGCACAACTCATTAAATTCAATATGCAGAATTTTGATGTTATATTGGGTATGGATTGGTCGTGCTCATCGAGCTAATGTGATCTGGGGAAAGGCTGATTAAGGAATGATGATTAAGGAAAGAGGGTGTCCCGAGCAAATACCATGAAAAGCGTGAGGAAGGTTTCGTCCCCCCTTCGCTGAAAAGTTGCAGAAAGTGATGTCGTGGTTACATAGTTTTTGTTTGATGTTGATGCAAGAGTTACACCTCTAGAAGAAGTAAAGGTGGTTAAAGAGTTTCCATGTTTTCCCTGATGATCCGATGCATTTACCCCCCGACAGAGTTGAGTTTATAGACTTGACCCGGGCAGCTCCGTTTCTAAGGCTCCATATAGGATGGCCCCAAAATGAATTGAAGGAGTTGCAGATAAGGGAACTTTTGGGAAAAGGGTTTATTCCCCAAGGTTTTACCTTGGGGTCCCCTTGTTGTTTGTCAAGAAGAAGGATGGTATTTTTGGATGTGCATAGATTACCGGAATTGAATAAGCTAACCATTAAGAACCGTATCCATTGCCACGCATCGATGATTTATTTGATCAGGGGGGACGAGTATTTTCAAAGATAGACCTTCGTCCGCTATTATCACCAAGATAAAGAGTAGTGATATACCCAAAACAGCATTTAGGACCCCGATACGCCATTATGAGTTCCTAGTGTTGTCCTTCGGATTAACCAATGCACCGAAAGATTTATGGATCTAATGAATCGAGTATTCCGTGATGTGCTCACAAATGGGTAATTGTTTTATTGACGATATCTTGATCTACTCCAAGACCGAGGAGGAGCACACTCAACACTTGAGAATGGTGTTACAGGGGTTTGAGAGATCATAAAATGCTTGCCAAGTACGCAAGTGTGAACTTTGGCTTAAAAAGTTGGATTCTCGGGCAATGTAGTGTCTAAAGTCGAATCAAGTAGATCCCGCTAAGGTAAAAGCAGAGGGAATGGGAAAGTCCCAAGAATGTTATCAAATTAGAAGCTTGGGTTTGGCCGATATTACCGGCTTCATCGAGAATTTTGCCGGATCTCGCACCAATGACCAAGTTGACAAAAGGTGTGAAATTCGACCGGCGGGTGAGAAGAGCTTCCAAGAATTGAAAGAAAGTTGGTGATCGCTGGGCCGACTTTTCCCCCGGAAAGGAAATGTGGAATGACAGCTTATACCGATGCTTCCAAAGTTGGTTTGTTGTGTTCTCATGCAACGGAAAGGTAATGGGATGCATCCCGACAACTAAAGGAGTATGAGAAGAACTCCCCACTCATGACTTGGAACTAGTAAACTATTTTTGCCCTTAAGATCTCGGGCGACATTATTTGTATGGGGAAAGTGTGAGATATACGGACCACAAGACCCCAAATACTTTTCACCCGTAAAGATTTGAATAGAGATGAGAAGATGGCTTGAACTCATGAAGGATTATGACCAGATTTTCCCAAGATCATCCCGGCAAGGCTAATGTAGTGGCGGATGCATTGAGTCTAAGACAATTTGTCGCCTCTTATTTAGCGCCACCACCACTTGTGCAAGAGGCGATGCTAATGGATGAAGCCTCTTGTATAAAGGGGGCAACTTAGAGCTTGAACCTCAACCGTAAAAACCTTAAGTGGTTGACGGTACCCTTATCGACTCTGTGTGCATCCGCAATTAGGCAAGAGGTGATAATGAAGAAACCCTTTTGGATCCCGAATTGCACGGATCGTAGTTAAGGTTCAAGACCAAACAATGAACGCCCCCTGATTTTACTTTAGCCTTGATGGGGCATTGATGTTCGGAGACGATTGTTTTACCGATGATTTGATATACAAGATAAGATAGTGAAAGAAGCACATAGCCCCGAAATTTTTTTACTCCACCTGTGAAGTACCAAATGTACAAAGACCTCAAACGAGTTACCGTACAAGCATGAAAGTTCCCATAGCTTTATATGTGGCGACTTGTCTTACCCCCCAAAGGTGAAAGTGAGAGGCATCGACCTTATGGTATTTTCTTCACCACCCCCCAGCACTGTAATGGGGGAAAGGATAACAATGACTTCACACCGACTACCAAGTACACCTAAGGGAATGGATGCGATAGGGGTGATTGTGGACCCACTAAGCCCGGGCCATTTCATTCCTATCAAAACTAAGTTCTCCATGCCCAAACTAGCACAATTTTACATGGATAACATAGGGGGTTACATGGAGTGCCTGAGCATTGTTTCAGATAGGGACCCAAGGTTCACTTCCGTTTTTGGGAAAAGCTTAAAAAGGGGGCCCTTGGGATCACAAAATTGAATTTGAGAACCCACCCCCCCAGACGGGGGGGGGCACGGGAGCGAACCATGATATTAGAAGACATGCTCAAGCAGGGCAATGGAGATGAGTGGGGAAGAATATATCCCCCTTATGGAGTTTGTAAAAAATAGTTACCAAGCTAAAATTTGGGGGTGGCTCCATATGAGGCGTTATATGGCGTAGTGCGAACTCCTTTGTATTGGGATGAGGTAGGTGAACGCCAATGTTAGGACCCGAGATGATCCAAATGACTTGTGATAAGGTTGACGTTATTAGAGAACGGATTAAAGGGGCCCTCCCTCATTAAAAGTTTTTTGGGGGACACCCGCAGAAGGAGATTGAATTTCAGCCAGAGAAAAGGTATTTCAAGATCTCTCCTACTAAAGGTTTGCAAAGGTTTCACAAAAGGGGGCCGAGCCCAAGATACATGGGACCATTTGAGATCTTGCCCCGGGGTTGGCTCAAGAGCTCACATGCTTGGGGGGCCCCCCTTTTCGCTTGAAATGTTCACAATGTATTCCATGTATCCATGTCAAGAAGAGGGCATGATCCATCTCATGTACTACCCGGAACCGGGGATACCTAGAAGTCATACCCCCTTTTTAAAAACCCCAATGAGATTTTAGACCAAAGGGGAAAAACCCCTTTCCCCAAAACCCCCTCCATTTTATGTAAAGGTGGGGTCATTTACTTGAAGAAGCATCTTGGGAGGTAGAAGAAGAAATGCAGCCAAGTCCCCCCATCTTTTGATCACCCGTACGCAATTTGAGGAAAATTTTTCGTAGGGGTAATTTTTTCCCCCCTTTAAACCCCCCGTTTTTTGGGTTTAACCCGGTTTAACTAGGGAACCGAGCTGAGGATATTAGAGGGGTTTCCCTTTTATGGGTTATGATGGCAGGGGATTTTAAAAACCCCCGGGGGCCCACAAGTCCGAGGGGGGCCCCAAGAGACGGAGTGCCCAAAGGGGGGAGCACCTACCATAAGGCTATGTACGGAAAAAAAGGGGATTATACCCGTTTTAAGATATATAGAGGCTACAATGTATGCCGGGTGGGTTGAGCGAGGTCCCAGCCAAAAATCCCAATTTTTTACCCCCGAAAAAGACAGGGTACACCCACCCACCGAAAGTGACTCCATCCAACACTATTCACTTAAGAGGAATATATAAAGCTTTATGATTTTTTTTCTTTCCATTTATTACCCCCAGACGCTTGGGAGAAAAGTAAAGAGGAGAGAGAAAAGAAGAGGAAGAAAGGAAGGATTCCGGCCGAGGCTAGATCTTGCCACCCTGCGGAGAGTAATTTCAACTTGAGATCTCCCCTGGAGGTAAAAAATTTTTGGGGGTTTTTATGAACGCCCCCCATACTAGCTTTAAACCTTGATTAAAAGGTGTTTTTTGAGATATTGTAAATACCCTTTGAAATGATGAATCTAAGGTTTAATAGATGATTTATGTGTTGATTTTAAGGATTTGAAGAGATATTAAAAAGGGGTAGAAGGAGCATTGTGAGTTGGAAGTGATTTGGAGGGTTTGAAGTCATTCTTGAGCAAAGAAGGTAAGATGGTTCCCCACTTGAATCTAACTTAGATCTAATCTAGAACCATCCTATAGGACTTTAAATGTGTGAAGAATGGGTTGAGAAAAGCCCTATTTGGGTCCCCAAGGAATGGAGGAAGTTGAGAAGAAACGGGTTTTTTCCCCAAAAAAGGGGGGGGAACCGGGGTCCCCCCACCGAGACACCCACCGAGAGGACTAGGGGTTCGCCAATGCGGGGGCCGGTTTCCCCAAAGGGGGGAACCCCATCCCCGCCGCCCAAAAACCCTTTTGGGAGGACCGTGGAAACCCCCCCGAGGGCCGTAAAGTGATTCTTAGGTCCATCGAGCCCAAATCGGACGTGGACCTTTTTCACTTTTCAAAAACGATTTTGACGCGGATTTCATTAATTTTGATTCTAAATGGTGAAGCACTAACCCCCCCAATTTTGTTGGGGTTTACCAAAGCCTTCCCGATTCGCCCGGATTCACCTGCACGAAGGGGCTCCTTGTCCCCAAAAGGGTGTGGAGAGAGGACGGTGGCCTTGTTTCAAGGCATTTGTTTGGCACTCATATAACCATATCTAATCTAGCGTCATCATGAATATGCTATTTAGATTAGTCATTCCATTCATTGATTTCAAAATGCTATGTTTTTTTTTTAATGCCAATTGAATGAGATGTTTATATGTTGAATGTGGACATCATGTTGCATAATGCATTGATAGACTAGATGCCGTGGCGGTTTGGGAAAAAAAAAGATTGGTCCCCTGGTATGACAGGTGGCACTATGCAACAGATCGATATAGGAGCATGCGGTATTAGGATTCTCACCACCCCCGCACGCCCCCTTTCCCCAAAAGGGTTAAGGTGTTGGGTTGCCAGGGGGGGGGAAACAGGGTGGGTTTTTTGGACACCGGGTTTGGCAACGCCCTGAGTCATGTAGGACAATGGCAACCTTGGTATTTCAAGAGGGCCAATCGATCGTTTTAAAAAAATTTTCGAGTCAAACGCCATTTAATTTATTTACTTTTTTGAGAGGGACGGCATTGTCTTTTTTTTTCCCGGGAGTACTACGGG
>JAJSZK010000520.1:0-12550 GCA_022985045.1 Macadamia tetraphylla | reverse complement strand
ATTTTGTTATAAACCAAGACATTGGAACTATTGGATAATACTAAATATCTATTCTATTATTGTGACATTTTCAATTACGGTAGAAATTATAAGAATTATACAAAAAAAGATTGCAATAACTTTTTTCAGTCCCATTCACAAAGTCAGTCTAGTGGGGAAAATTCCTGGACTCCCATTTTACGTTATTTGGAAGTTTCACACGGAAAAGGTGCTAGCTCCTTTTTTTTTTCTAAATAAAAATAAAATTGATCATTCTCACTAATCGGCCTTGATCGTTTTCATTCTCAATACTGAGTTTTCAACCTTGATTCCACTTGAATCTCATGAGTGAGTTTGAGTAACATGGAAGCTCCTGATCAAGGATTTAGTCTTGCCGATAGTGATATGATATTGATCCAAATCCTTCAATTTTACCTTTATTTATTCATCACAGAAATAGATTTTTTTTTTTTTCGATTTTATAGATTTTTTTTTTTATTTTACTCCTGTTCTTATCAATATCAGTATCGGTCTCAGGCGTTACCAATATTATATGTTTGATACGCTAATCCAATACCAATACTTAGAAACATACTCATAATAATAGTACAACTATACGAAGAAGAGTGATTAAGGATAGTGGTGCAAAATTGTGAGCTGAAGATCGAGGTCGTCCTTATGGATGGATGGATCTCTCTGAGAAGTAAAGCCCAAACCCTGAAATTTGAAATCAAGCTAGGAAGATCAAAAGAGGTGCATCTTTGAGACCGAAGAGAAGAGAAAGTTAATACAAATTAATTTCCTGCAATGTATAAAAGTCAATCTCTTCTCATTTCGGGTCATACTCCGCGTCCACAAAAGAGGAAATGGCAATGCATCTTAGTAGGCGTAGTTTGGAGTGGGAGTGTAATGCCCCGCTTCTTAATCCCGGTCTGATTTCGTGGTTGAACCGGTTTAACTATGCGAACCGAGCTGAGGATATTAGAGCGGGTTCCTTATGGGCTATGATGGCACGGTGACCTTAACACCGCTGGCCCGACAAGTCCGAGCCAGCCGAAGAGACGGAGTGCCCAAACCGTACGTGCACCTACTATAGTATGTACGGATAAACAGGTATTATATCCGTATTTTAAGGTATATACGATGCTACATCGATGCTTGGGTGGGGTCCGAGCCGGGTCCGAACCGGTTAAAATCCCATGTCTTGACTCTCGTGGTATAACGGTGGGTACACCCACCCACCGAAAGTGACTCCATCCAACACTATTCACTTAAGTAGGAATAGTATATAAAGCTTTATGACTCTTTTCTTTCCATTTATTACCCTCGACGCTTGGTGAGAAAAGTAAAGAGAAAAGAGAAAAGAAAGGAAGAAGAAAGGAAGAGGAAGAAGGGAAGGATTTCAGTGGCGCAAGCTCGATCTTGCCATTCCGGTGTTGGAGAGTAATCTTCAACTCGAGATCTAGCTTGGAGGTAAGAAAAGTTGGTTTTATGAACATTAACCATACCCACGCTTTAAACCCTTGATTCGAGTATGGTTCCTAAGATCTTGTAAACACCCTTTGAAATGATGAATCTAAGGTTTAATAGATGATTTGTGTGTTGATCTTGAAGGATTTGAAGAGATATTGACAAGGTAGAAGGAGCATTGTGAGTTGGAAGTGATTTGGAGGGTTTGAAGTCATTCTTGAGCAAAGAAGGTAAGATGGTTCCCCTCACTTGAATCTAACTTAGATCTAAGCTAGAACCATCCTATAGGACTTTAAAGGTGTGAGGAATGGGTTGAGAAAAGCCCCATTTGGGTCCCCAAGGAATGGAGGAAGTTGAGAAGAAACTGGGGTTTTTCCGCCAAAACCGGCGGGTACAACCGGCGGGTCCCTACCCGCCTGAGAGTACCCACCTGAGAGGACCAGGGGGGGTCTGCCAAACCGGCGGTAGGACCGGGTAGGACGGCGGTCCTACCGCGGTAGGACCGTGGGTAGATGCCCCAATTGCCCGACTCCACCCGAGTGGCCCCGAAGATGACCCTTATGTCCGATCTAGCCCAAATCGGACGTGGACCTTCTTTCGACGCTCTAAACACGATTTTGACGTCGGATTTCATTAATTTTGATTCTAAATGGTGAAGTACTAACCCTCTCAATTATGTTAGGTTCACCAAATCCTACCCGATTCGCTCTCGGATCTCACCGTCATCGAACGGGAATCCTTGTACGCTACAAGTAAGTGAGAGAGGACGTTGGCCTTGTTTCAAGGCATTTGTTTGGCATTCATATAACTATATCTAATTTAGTCATGTCATCATGAATATGCTATATAGATTAGTCATTTCAACCATTGATGTGCATTTATGCTATGTTTACTTTTCAAATGCAAATTGAATGAGATGTTATATGTTGAATGTGGACATCATGTTGCATAATGCATTGATAGACTAGATGCCGTGTGGCTTGGAAACGAATGCATTGGTGGCCCGTGGTATGGGACACGGAGGCACTATGCACAGCTACACATAGGAGCATGCGGTATTAGGATTCTCACCATCCGTGCTACGACCCTTCCCAACAGGGGTTAAGGTGTTGGGTTGCCATTTGGGGAAGTGGGTCGCGTTGTGACACTGTGGTTAGGCATTACGCCGCAGTCATGTAGGACAGCCGGCAACCCCGTGGTATTTCAAGAGGGCCAATCGATGCTTTTAAATTTCTGAGTCAAGACTGCCATTTAATTTATTTACATTCTCTTGAGAGCCGTGGACGGCATTGTCTTTATTTTTCCGAGTACTCACGGTGGGCCTTCTCCAACCAATCATATGCAAGGGAGGGAGTTCGCGGCTCGTACCCGGAGTATACGCGCACTGTGGTTGTAGTAGCACTAAAACCAAAGACTTAGTAATGTTGATTAGGTGTATGTGATTTAAAATGAATTGCATGGCATGTAGTGCATATGATGTGTTGTGTGTGTGGACTATTGTGTGTGGTCCACCTCTCTACTTACTGAGCTAGTGAGCTCATCCCACGTGTACACCCCTTTTTAGATGATTTTGCAGGTCATTCATCTGAGGAGCATGGGGTGGGTCCCACAATGAAGTTTCCTAAGAGGACCTGTGGACCCTCGAGGAGTTTGAGCACGGTGTAGATGGCAAGGAGAGTCGTGGTCATGATAAGCTCGGGCCGAGCCGAGCTCCATTTTGATACCGAGCCGAGCTGTGTACTCTGATGATTTTGATGATTTCCTGTATATACTTGATATTTGAACTTTATTCTTTTTGTGTATATATCATGCCTTCGGGCCCAAATGTATGTAATTATTGTATCACCATTTGGGTATCAAGTATATGGGAATTATTTACAGGTAAAACTTAGTCTTCCGCTGATCTGATGTGTTGATGTTAGCGTGTGTATGCTGTGGTGGAATACAGTGTCTGATGATCCTGGCAGGTTTGGGTTAACCGGTGTTAACTCGTCACCGCCCGGTCGTGGTGAACGGTGTGACAAACGGTGGTATCAGAGCGTGATGCTCGCTCCACTCACAAAGATACCATTAGAATCCCGTAGACTCTATAATAGGAAAATGGGGTTGGGTAAAGATAAAACTTAAGGAGTAAAAGTCAAAGAAAGAAAGTATAAAATGAGGTTATGTTATAAGATTGCATTCATGGCATGCGTGAGTGTAGGTAAAAGGTAATTAGGTTGGTACTATAACCTATAAAGTACTATTTTGACGGAATTTCGGCAGCATAACGGCGTAAAATGGGATTTCCAAAAATTTTACACAAAACCCGATAAACAATAGATAATAATATAACCAAGGGCATGAGAAAAATCACATCACCACAAAACCACACAGGTATAAACACCACAACAATCCATTATCCAAAGATATTTTATTCCATAAATGAAATCAAGTTACATTGCAATTACAAGGAATGAGATAAATAAATACACAATGTCTACAAAAGAGAGAAAATGGATAAATACTAGTGTGGGCAAGCCAATCCCTCACCGTCGTCGTCATCGCGCCGATGATCACCACGTCACGGAGGCCCTGAGTTGACGTTG
The DNA here is from genome assembly GCA_022985045.1 of Macadamia tetraphylla. Lineage (NCBI taxonomy): Eukaryota > Viridiplantae > Streptophyta > Magnoliopsida > Proteales > Proteaceae > Macadamia > Macadamia tetraphylla. The sequence goes on along the minus strand of JAJSZK010000520.1, from coordinate 8,513 downwards.
AAGTGGTGATCATGTAATCGAACCTCGCGTCACTACCCGTCATCTCCTCCGAGCCGGCCATAGTCTGCCGAGATAGCATTGGCCCCGTGTCCAAGTCCCGACCCACCCTACTAAGGAATCCTCCAAGGTGGTCCGCCTGAGGCAATCTCGCCCACCGCAAGATCTCGAACTCGCCATCCTGCAAGGCCCGCATGGAGGCGTCCCCGTCCTCATAGTCGTAGTCACCACTCCGTGTGGTGGGGCTCCATATGATGGGGCTGCAGATCCGAAGAACTAGGACCCGGACCTCTCGACCCCGAGGCGCCTCCTCGTGAATGCCGCCACCCATCTGATCCTCCTCCTCGTCCTGAGGAACGTAGTCCTCATCCTCCTCACTGGACTCCTCCTCCATGGGGACATCCTCTACAGGGGCAGCCCTCTTACCCCTACCTCTCCGAGTTCCTGATCTAGGCGGTGAATCCATGAGGGTATGGAGACCCATCTTCAAGAGGTTGCTCCGATCGAACCTATCAGCCGGAGTCTTCCCCTCCTCTCCGCTCAGATTCACCTCAAGAACTCAAGATCCCGTGAGGATCCGCCGATGGGAATCCTCCGTCCTCCGGGTGGGAAGCATGGTGCTCCATCGCCGGAGGATGATATAGGAAGGCACAAGTGCTCCCCGCCTCCTCTCGGGCCGTGAAGATGCAAAATGCAATGAAAGCCGCCATGAAACCCACCTGGTTCCGATGACCTCCTCGGGAGCAGTTGAATCGATCAACCGGCGAAGAGACGGACTCGTGGAAGAAAGATGTCTCGGACCGCGACGCGCTGCCGCAGATGGTCTCGTAGATGAAGTCCGCGCTCCTGTGCTCATGAATGGTCCCCGAGGCCTACCTTGGGGGACGAGTATCGGTATCCCGCCACCGATATGCCTGAGATATCGCCAAAGTGCCTACCGTCACGGATATCCACTCCTTCACCAGTGCCGATGGTGAATTTCCAGATCGAACGACACTTCAAGTTGCAATAGAACCGACGGACGAGCTGCTCAGAGCACGGTCGGTCCATCGAAGAATAGAGTCCCAGCCCAATGCCGAGAACCTCTCCGAGCCGGCCTTGTGGAAGTCCTCGACTACCACGGTCTTTTCCATCAACACCGCCCCCTTCAGAAGTTGGGCCATGTTCGGCTCTCGACTAGTGAAGTGCTCCTCATCATAGTCTCAAGGGTCGACCGAGCAGTCAGTCTCCCCGCAGCGATGAGTGAAGTGCTGTCTCCGCACTTTTCCGCTTAGAAGCGTGGTCTTGCGTCAACGCCGAGGAAGATGGTCCCTTGCCTGCACGCGGACGACATCCCGCAATAAGAAAAGGAAGTAAGGATTAGTACAACAAGAAAAGACAAGAGCATTAAAGAAGGAAACCCAAAACCCAGTTTATGCAAACGGAACGGCGATAACCGAGAACGATAGGAAACTTAGGACATGAAGCACGGTAGTTGACAACGATAGGAACATGTCAAAACAAAGAAAGGACGGCAAAAGCAAAGAGTATAAGTAAAATGAGGGAATTCAAGTCTATGGTGCAAATTCGAATATAATGGAGAGCAACCGGAAACCATAGGACTAAGACGAAATGACATAGTAGTGGGATGATGGAAATGCAAGAACATGCTCCAAATAGACTATAGAGTTCTATGAATACTAGTATGAATGAAAATCAAGGAAATCAATGCCAAAATAGGAATTTTCATGGATAACATAGGGATTCCAAGCATAATGGATGATTCATGCAATCTAAAGCATATTAAGCATAAAACAAGTGGAATGTACTACAAAGGAATCACCAATTGGAGAAAAGGATCAACAATGTAAAAAAATCCCCAAATTTGGGAACCTAGGGCACAAATTGGGGGTTTTTCCCCAAATGAAGAAACAAATGCCTATAAACTACGAATGACTACAGTAGAATCATCATAAACACATGGAGAGACTATTCTATGGTGAAAAATAGAGAAAGAAAGCCTAGAAAGTAAACCCTATTCAAGCATTTCACCTAAATGGAAATTCTGGAAAAAAGAGAAGAAGAGGAACTTACTTGGATGAAGATGAGTTGACTCTCCTCTAAAAGTGCCGAGTGGGTGAGTGAACCCGCGAGTAGAAGCGTCGAGTAGACCCCCAAGATCGTCCAAAAGGAAAGGGAAGAAAGAGAGGGGAGAGAGTGAGAGTGACAGGCAAAACAGGGCCTGAAGGGCCCTGTTCGTGTTTTAACATGGGCAAGACCGGCGGGTCCCTACCCGCCGGTGACACCCGCCGGTTTGGGGTGTTGGGACCGGCGGGTCAGACCGGCGGGTCCCTACCCGCCGGTTCATCCCACCGGTTAGGTCAGAAGGGAAAATTTGAAAAATTGAAAATTTTTTTTTTCTTTCTTCTTTTCTTTTCCCTTCTCTTCTCCTATTATGCTTTCATTGATTTTTATGGTGGATATTATTCCTATGATCAATATGCTATGGTCAAGTGGGACCATTAGCATGTATGTTATGGACTTTGCATGTACCTTGGAATTGAGCTATGATTAATTACAGGCTATCATACGCTACAACACCTCATATAATGGCATATGATTGTGTGCCTAAATCAGTTCTATGGTGTTTAACCAATATGGTGTGTGATATGTTCCAGTGCAGTGGATACGATGGCACGCACTAGATCCTAGAGTAATGCCCGAGGTACCTCGCGGGGTCCTCCCGGGCCTGACCACAAAATCCTAGAGGGTCCCTGCCTGGGGCATACCACCTCCACTACCTCCAGAGACCCTTGGTCGGTGGGGCACATGGGGACCCACCTATGACTGCACTCCGACCTCCACCGGTTATCACACCGGAGATGTTGCTACAATAATTCAGCAGTCCCAACAAGCTTTCAACAACAAATGCTTCAAAGAATGCAAGCATTTATGACCTGCCATCCAAAACAGATGGATTTTTCTCAACCGGTCAACCTCCCTGCACTCACTCCAGACCCACCAGGGTCGGGAACGGGACCACAAGTGGGTACACCTCCAATCCCATCATTTGGTATTCCTCAGCATGGGATGCCTCATCCATACTCCTATTATCCTGCCTATGCTCCTAACTTCCCGGCGACGAGTAATACGTCAAGGGTAGTGGAGTCATTCAAGAGGAACTTACCACCGGTATTCTCTAAGGTGGGAGGACCTCTGAACCGGATCTGGATCCAAGAATTGGAGAAGATATTTGAGGTGCTTGAGTGCACGGATGCCCGTAAACTTATTCGGCGGGTTGCAACTCAAGAAAGAGGCAAATTCTTGGTGGCAAGCCTCCAAACCTATATTGATGGCTGCTCATCCGTAGCCTACTTGGGAGCAGCTTCAAGGAATTGTTCTTGGATAACCATTATCCGCAGCTTCGTAGATCTAGGAGATCGAAGTTCATGGCCTTAACTCAAGGAGGTAAACTGTCTTGAATATCAAGAACAATTCAAAGTTTGTTCCATTTCGCCCCAAGGCATATGCTAACGTCAAGAGAAGGCAGAAGGTTCTTAAAAGGCCTAAAAGCATCGATTGGTCTGCGGCTTGAAGTCTTGATTTGACCAATATGGCCGATTGCAGTAGGCCAAAACAATGGAAGATAAGAAAAGGGTGAACCCTCACTCCCGGATCGTGGAAGAGAACAAATCCATTCCCAGATGCGGAAATTCTCCAAAGCATACCGTGGATCATACAGCCTGGGCCTATGTACAGCAGCCCTATAGGCCATCCGCTACCTCCTAGGCCGCTTGGTGGTTCGGTTCTACTTCTTTTCCCCACCACTAGTGTGGCACCTACTAGCCCAAGGCCACCTCGACCTCCATCTCGCAACGGGTCAAGCGAGGGGCCCTGCTCGATTCCGACATCTCGATTCGTGTTTCAACCGCCATTCCTATGGGCATTATACAAAGACCTGTCGGTCCCGACCAGCTTTGCCTCCGGTCACCCCTTCGCTGCATCGATTCTCCTTACCTCGAGGCACCAACCAGGAAGGATGTATGCCCTATCACCGAGGAAGCCGAGGCTAGTACGAAGTTGTAGCAAGTACATTTTAAATTTAAGAAGTTCATTATGATTAATATTGATGACTGCTGAAATTAATATACATTGTTATATTAGGTATCCTACCCATATCGGGCATACCAAATTTATGTTTTATTTGATTCAGAGCTACTCATTCATTCGCATCTAAGAGATTTGTAGTGAAACTTGGGATGTCTCCTGTGATCCTAGACCATGGAATGATTGTTAGTATGCCCACCGGTAAGATTGCACAAATTGAAGGAAGTGTATGGGCCGTGCCTGGAGATTAGTGGGAAGAACTTTGATGCACAACTCATTAAGTTCAATATGCAGAATTTTGATGTTATATTGGGTATGGATTGGTTGTCGGCTCATCGAGCTAATGTGATCCGTGCGTGAAAGGCTGATTAAGGTAACAGATGAGAAGGGAAAGAGTGGGTATACCGAGCGTACAATGAAAAGGGTGAGGAAGGTCCTCGCTCTCGCCTCCAAGCGGTGAAGTTGCTAGAAAGTGGATGTCGGGTTTCATAGCCTCGGCATCGATGTTGATTCTAGAGTTACACCTCTAGAAGAAGTAAAGGTGGTTAAAGAGTTTCTCGATGTTTTCCGCATGATCTGATGCATTTACCACCGAAGGGAGTTGGAGTTTGCCATAGACTTGACTCGGAGCAGCTCCAGATTCAAGGCTCCATATAGGATGGCACCATTTGAATTGAAGGAGTTGCGATGCAATTGCAAGAACTATTAGAAAAGGGGTTTATTCGCCCAAGTGTTTCCCCTTGGGGTGCCCCGGTGTTGTTTGTCAAGAAGAAGGATGGTAGTTTACGTATGTGCATAGATTACCGGGAGTTGAATAAGCTAACCATTAAGAACCGGTATCCATTGCCACGCATTGATGATTTATTTGATCAGTTGCAGGGAGCCAGAGTATTTTTAAAGATAGACCTTCGGTCCGCTATTATCAGCTCAAGATAAAGAGTAGTGATATACCCAAAACAGCATTTAGGACTCGACACGGCCATTATGAGTTCCTAATGTTGTCCTTCGGGTTAACCAATGCACCGAAGATTTATGGATCTAATGAATCGAGTATTTCGTGACGGCTCGACAAATGGGTAATTGTGTTTATTGACGATATCTTGATCTACTCCAAGACCGAAGAGGAGCACACTCAACACTTGAGAATGGTGTTACGAGGTTGAGAATCAACAGTTGTTTCCCAAGCACAAGTGTGAATTCTCGCTTGAACAAGTTGGATTGGGCACGAGTGTCTAAAGTCGAATCGAAGTAGATCCCGCTAAGGTGAAAGCATGAGGGAATGGGAAAGCCCCAAGAATGTTATCAAATTAGAAGCTTCTTGGGTTTGGTTGGATACTACCGCGTTCATCGAGAATTTTGCTCGGATCTAAAAGACCAATTACCAAGTTGACTAAAAAGGGTGTGAAATTCGATCGAGGAATGTGAGAAGAACTTCCAAGAATTGAAAGAGAAGTTGGTGACCTCAGGCCGACTATTCCGAGGGCATGTGGAATGACAGCTTATACCGACAAGCTTCCAAAGTTGGTTTGGTTGTGTTCTCATGCAACGCGGTAAGGTAATAGCGTATGCATCCCGACAACCAAAGGAATATGAGAAGAACTACCCCACTCATGACTTGGAACTAGCTGCAGCTATTTTTGCCCTTAAGATCCGCGACACTATTTGTATGGGGAGAAGTGTGAAATATACAAAGGACCACAAGAGCCCAAATACTTCTTCACCCGTAAAGACTTGAACATGAGACGAGGAGATGGCTGGAACTCATGAAGGATTATGACTACGATATTCAAGATCATCCCGCAAGGCTAATGTAGTGGCGTATGCATTGAGTCGAAGACACATCGGTCCCCTCATATTTAGCACACCACCACTTGTGCAAGAGGCGATACTAATGGATGAAACCTCTTGTATGAAGGGGTAACCTTAGAGCTTGAACCTCAAACTGTAAAACCTTAAGTGGTTGACGTATCCTTATCGGCTCTACAGTGCATCCGCAATTAGGCAAGAGGTGATAATGAAGCAACCTTGGATCCCGAATTGCAGTGGATCGAGTTAAGGTTCAAGACCAAACAATGAACGACCCAGATTTTACTCTAGCCAGGATGGGGCATTGATGTTTCGAGATGATTGTGTACCATGATTTGGATATACAGGATAAAATCGTAGAGAAGCACATAGTTCAATACTCACTCCACCGTGAAGTACCAAAATGTACAAAGACCTCAAACGAGTTATGGTGGCCAAGCATGAAAGTCACCATAGCCTTGTATGTGGCGACTTGTCTTACCCGCCGAAGGTGAAAGTCGAGAGGCATCGACCTTATGGTACCCTTCAGCCACCCCAGCATGTAATGGAAGTGGGAAAGGATTACAATGGACTTCGCACCGGACTACCAAGTACACCTAAGGGAATGGATGCGATATGGGTGATTGTGGACCGGCTTACCAAGACCGCCATTTCATTCCTATCAAGACCAAGTTCTCCATGCCCAAACTAGCACAACTTTACATGGATAACATAGTGCTTACATGGAGTGCCAAGAGCATTGTTTCAGATAGGGACCCAAGGTTCACTTCCAGATTTTGAAAAGTTTACAGCGTGCCTTGGGATCACAAATGAATTTGAGTACATTTTTCCACCCATTGCATTTAACGGTCACCGGAGCTAACCATACAGATATTAGAAGACATGCTCGAGATGTGCAATGGAGATGAGTGGCGCTTGGGAAGAATATATACCTCTTATGGAGTTTGCATATAACAACAGCTACTAAGCTACAATTGGGATGGCTCCTTTGAGGCGTTATATGGCAAAGTGCGTAACTCCTTTGTATTGGGATGAGGTAGGGGAACGCTGGATGTTAGGACCGAGATGATCCAAATGACTTGTGACAAGGTCGACGTTATTAGAGAACAATTAAAGCACCATCTCATTAAAAGAGCTATGCGGACACGCAGGAAGGAGATTGAATTTCAGCAGAGAAAAGGTATTTCTCAAGATCTCTCCTACTAAAGGTTTGCAAAGGTTTCACATAAAGGGGAAGTTGAGCCCAAGATACATGGGATCGTTTGAGATCTTGTCCCGGGTTGGCTCAGTAGCCTACATGCTTGCTCTGCCACCTTCGTTTGGAAATGTTCACAATGTATTCCATGTATCCATGCTGAAGAAATACGTGCATGATCCATCTCATGTACTACCCGTGGGACCAGAGTACCTAGAAGCTGATATGACCTACACAGAACAGCCAGCTGAAATTTTAGACCGAAAGGTGAAAACCCTTCGCAACCGCTCCATTTCCTATGTAAAGGTGCGATGGGCTGATCATTCACTTGAAGAAGCATCTTGGGAGGTAGAAGAAGAAATGCGAGCCAAGTACCCTCATCTTTTTGATCAACCAGGTACGCAATTTCGAGGACGAAATTTTTCAGAAGGGGGGGGTAATGTAATGCCCCGCTTCTTAATCTCGGTCTGATTTCGTGGTTGAACCGGTTTAACTATGCAGGAACCGAGCCAGAGGATATTAGAGCGGGTTCCTTATGGGCTATGATGGCACGGGTGACTTAACACCTGGCCCGACAAGTCCGAGCCGCAAGAGACGGAGTGCCCAAACGTGACGGCACCACATAAGGCTATGTACGGATAAAACAGATTATATCCATATTTTAGGTATATACGTATGCTACATCGTATGCTTGGGGTGGGGTCTCAGCCGGGTCCGAACCCGTTAAAATCCCATGTCTTGACTCTGGTATAATGTGGGTACACCCACCCACCGAAAGGACCCATCCAACACTATTCACTTAAGTAGGAATAGTATATAAAGCTTTATGACTTTTTCTTTCCATTTATTACCCTCGGACGCTTGGTGAGAAAAGTAAAGAGGAGAGAGAAAAGAAAGGGAAGAAGAAAGGAAGAGGAAGAAGGAAGGATTTCATCCAAGCTCGATCTTGCCATTCCGGTGCTGGAGAGTAATCTTCAACTCGAGATCTACAGTTGAGGTAAGAAAAGTTGGGTTTTATGAACATTAACCATACCCACGCTTTAAAACCCTTGATTCGAGTATGGTTCCTTAAGATCTTGTAAACACCCTTTGAAATGATGAATCTAAGGTTTAATAGATGATTTGTGTTGATCTTGAAGGATTTGAAGAGATATTGACAAGGTAGAAGGAGCATTGTGAGTTGGAAGTGATTTGGAGGGTTTAAGTCATTCTTGAGCAAAGAAGGTAAGATGGTTCCTCTCACTTGAATCTAACTTAGATCTAAGCTAGAACCATCCTATAGGACTTTAAAGGTGTGAGGAATGGGTTGAGAAAAGCCCATTTGGGTCCCCAAGGAATGGAGGAAGTTGAGAAGAAACTTTTTCCCCAAAATCGGGTACAACCGGGTCCCACCCCGAGAGTACCCACCAGAGGACCGGGGTTCTGGCCA
>JAJSZK010000052.1:0-30535 GCA_022985045.1 Macadamia tetraphylla | reverse complement strand
CGGACTAGACCGAAGGTCACAACCTCGGTTGGGAGCTCAGGCCAAGGCCGAGCGGGCTAGACCGAAGGTCACAACCTCGGCTAGGAGCTCAGGCCAAGGCTGAGCGGACCTGACCTAAGGTCACAACCTCAGTTGGGAGCTCAAGCCAAGGCCGAGCGGACATGACCGAAGGTCCATACCTTGATTGGGAGCTCAAGCCAAGGTCGAGAGGACCTGACCAAAGGTCCTCACCTCGGTTGGGGGCTGAGGCCAAAACTGAGTGGACCTGACCAAAGGTCCCTACCACGGTTGGGAGCTCAGGCCAAAGCCAAGCAAACCTGACCAAAGGTCACAACCTCGGTTGGGAGCTCAGGCCAAAGCCGAGCGGACCTGATCGAAGGTCACAACCTCGGTTGGGAGCTCAGGCCAAGGCCGAGCGCACCTGATCGAAGGTCCATACCTCGGTTAGGAGCACAGGCCGAGGCCGAGCTGATCTGATTGAAGGTCTTAACCTCGGTTGGGAGCTCTAGCCAAGGCCAAGAGGACCTAATCGAAGGTCACAACCTCGGTTGGGAGCTCAGGCTAAGGCCAAGCAGACCTGGCCGAAGGTCCCTACCTCGGTGGGAGCTCAGGCCGAGCCGACCTGACCAAAGGTCTTGGTCTCAAGCAAGACTAAGGTTGAAGTCGAAGGAATAAGGCCGACGGGACGTATGAAAAAAAAAAATTATGATGAAAAACTTAGTTACTCCCACAGGAAAAGCCTCCTGGTGAGAGTAAGGGGGCTCCTGATACGGCCAAATTGATTGCCCCATAGGGCAAGGACATGTGTCGGCCACCTGGACTCGTGTCACCCACTTGATAGAGGTTGCAAGGACTCTGACTCCATCAACCGCGTAAAGAGAATATTTCCCACGAAGGGTATAGGACGTATCCGAGTAGGACTCAAAAAGGAAAGGAGGCGGACCCGAGGAGGACTCCTGTAATGAAAAGAGAAACCCTAAACCCTAAGGGCTATAAGAGAGGGCAAGAGAGGAGGAAAAAGGTAAGCATCAAAACCCACACCATTGCTCCTGTAAAAAAACTGTGCAGTCGATCTCTAACTTGAGCATCGGAGGACTAACCCCGGACAAAGCTTTGGGCCTCTGCCTTCTGTGCTTGTGCAGGATCAGCTCATATGGATTTTCGGTAGCAACATGTGCGTTGCTCCACACCACCCCCCAGGTCTCATGCATGGCTGCATGTGCCACGCCCATCACTGCCTCGCCACGCGCTTGGTTTTGGGATTTACCCGAAGTGCCACGCATGAGGTTGTAAGCATGGCTGCACCGCCGAAGGTTGCATTGCGTGGTCGCACATGCATCACCCATGGCTACACTACCATGCGCAAGTTCACACTCTTGGCCTCCCATGCGTCAATCATGACGGCTGGCATGGCTGCACAAGCCACAGGCATTTCAGCACATGGCACGCGCAAGGTTGCACGCATTGCTGAACTTTCGTGCCCACGTCTATAGTCCACCATGCACATAACCGCATGAACATGGCTCACACATGGGAGCTACCGTGGTCCCCATGGCCCATGCAACGGAGGCTCCTTTGCGGCCTTCAGCTGCACACGAGGCATCGACTGCTGCACACGCCAAGGCCATGCCCACACAACATAGTTTGGGTCTTTAAATCATGTTATGCAAAACATCCCTTTGGGTTAGAAAAGCCTTGCAATTGGCTATTTGGCACCCAAAGTACAATCATTTTCACTTAAACCCCGCATTTCCATTTTTTTGGGTATTTTTTGTAATGTTTCAATCATAAAATATTAAAAAATATCAAAATATGTTGGAATGGTCTAATATGTTTTCAGAACATTCTATCAACCTTTGGAAGTAATCCAAAATTTAGTTTTCAGAAAAATACATTAAAATGGATTTTTTATAGTTTTTTGAATTTAATATGTTTTTTAATATTACAAAATTAATAAAAAAATAAATATTTTATCAAAAAACTATGATTTTTATATGAAAATAATCTTTGGATTTTTCCTTAATTTCATACCATGTTTCATTTGATTTGGATTTTTGAAGCTCAAAAAATAGACCGGTACATTTTGGGGGGGTCATGTCTCCTTCTGGAAAGGGGCAAAGAGCATAAGAGCTACCTTGAGGGAGGGGGGATGCACAGAGGGGGAAGCACCGCGGCCACTCCCTAGGTAGTTTTCGAGGGGCCGCACAGAGGGGGAGCAGACAATGAGCGGGTATGGTAGGAAAACCCAAAAGACCCATGGCATGGGAAAAAATATGAAATGGCACGTGGGTTTCGATGAATTGGCCCCTTGGTGTGCGTCCAGGCCTGCCACTGCGTGCGGCTGGATGCGCATGGCTGCCTGCCTTATGTGCCATGAGTTCATAGCTACTGTAATGTGGGCCAGTTGAGGCACAACATGCCCTACGAAGGTGCAATGCTTGTGAATGGTCAGCCCTTCGTCGCATAACGCCCCTTCTTCCAGACAAATTGTTTACCACGTCGCTGGCGCACATGGATGCCTACCATGCGCTGCCATGCCCCCACTTCTGTTATCACATGTGCCCGTCGACGTACAGCCCAAGGAAGGTGTGGCTTGTGAAAAGATTTACACGGCGCGTCCGTCCCAACAGTCATCCCCTCTGCCGCACACAGTTGTTTGCCATTGTGTGCTCTGGGCACGCATAGCGGCCTGCCTTGCACTGCAGTGCCTCCACATCTTCCACCACATGCGTTCGTCGCCGCACAGCATGCCCAAGAGTGGCATCGCCTGTGCAAAACACCTTCACGATATGTCGATTTCGAAGATTTAGCCCTTCGTGTGAGTTGCGCTTGCCATGGCGTGTTGCTTGGCCCTCGTGGTTGCCTAATATATACCGCTATGCCTCGACAGCTGTTGCCTCCTGCGCTTGTAGCTATAAAGAAAGCCCAACAAAGACTTGGCATGTATGTGAAAATAAGTACATGGCTCGTTTGTCCAGATGGTCAGCCCATCTGCCCCACACAGGCGAAGGTAGATACAGGAGCCACACACAACCTTGCCTTGATGGAGGAGGCAAAGGAACTCGGGCCAAGGGCGTCCTAAGGCTATCAACTAAAAAGAATGCCCCATACGTAATGTTGCTCAAGGGGTTGAGACGAACCTTGGGACTAAAGGAGTTCTCCAACACCATCCAGGGGCTAGGTGCTTACTTACCCTTGGACTGGAGGGCAAGACAAGGAGAATTTGGGAGTAAGCCATCCATGCCAAGAAAGAGGAAGATGCAAACGAGAGAAAGGAGACAACCAGACGACGTTGTAGGAGGCTCAAGTTATGTGATTACAACAAAAACCCCAAAAGGCGTTACTCCTTGCGAGAGGAAGGCTAATTTGGATGCTGATCCAATCATTCAGAGACACAAACTATCTCCTTACGTGGAGTATTTAGTCAAGTGGAAGGGGTGACCAGAGAGCGAGATGAGATGGGAGACAACTGGCATGCTGAGACGACTCGTGAATAAAAGTACCACAAGGAGGTTGTGACGAGGGCATCGCAGATTTAGGTGACGGAGAGTGTCATGACCTGCCCAACATAGGCCCACGGGCCTAGCTCACCAAGCCCATGGACTTAGGCCATTGGGCTAAGTAAGGTCCAAGTTCCAGAGTTTTCTACAAAGGTGTAGTAACAATAGATATTTTATTGTAGATATTTGTAGAAGATATTCACAGGAGACATTCCGGGAGAGATTTCTAGAGCTCCGCTAAGGAGGTGGGAAGCTTCTAGTTTCCTCCCCAACCATTGGATGGATGACATTTGTAAATATCTTAGCCATCCATTGTAACTTGGGGTAGGTGTTGCCTCATTTGGCAAAGGCACTCACCAAGGACCAACCAAGAGTGTTCAACCAAGCAAGTGAGTTCTCAAGCCTTGTACTCAGGAGCTCTCTAGTTCTATACAAGTTCATTCTTCTCAAACTCACTCTTGTGTTCACTTCCTCTCTTCCCTAGTCCCTTAAGGAGGGTGGTTAGGCTGACTTAGCGCTAGTGGAAGTGCTAAGTGCCGGCGCGGTTGCTTATAAAGGTCTAAAGCAATGACAACGTGCTCTTGAATGGCCCAAGTGTGTGCCTACGCATGCCCCCAAGTGTTGACTACGTGTGCCCACGTGTGCATAGTGAATGGCCCCACAACACCCCAAGTGTTGACTACATGTGCACAATGAATGGCCCAAGTGTTGCCTAACTGTGCCCATGCATGCCCACAACTATTGCCTAAGTGTGCACCCAAGTGTGCCTGTGCATGCTCTTGAATGCCCCAAGTGTCGCCTTAAATGTGCCTATACGTGCCCGCAAGTGTTGAATAAGTGTCTACGCGTGCACCCAAGTGTGGCCCAAGTGTTGCCTAATTGTGCTCTTGAATGCCGCAAGTGTGCACATATACGTGTCCATGACAATGCCTAGGCGTGCCCCCCTAAGGGGGCCTAATTGCATATGAAGGCAGTGTACGAGGTGGCAGTACCGCATGCAGGGCCGCACAATATGCGTGTATGGTGGCAGGCATTGCTGCACTACCACGCGGAAGGCAGCTGGCATGGACGCACAAGGTGTAGGCATCGTTGGCGTCGAGGCAGGCTACCGCACACATGGATGTGGGCGTGGCTGCAATACCGCACACATGGTTGCACGTAACCTCTGGCATGGTTGCGGGTAAGGCTCCACTATTGCGAGCAGGGGTGCAGGCTACCGCACACATGGCTGGGGGCAAGGGTGCACACCACATGTAAGGTGACAGGCAACAACACACATTGCTGCGGGAAAGGGTGCTCAAACGCAAGCGAGGTGGTCGGCACAACTGCACATGGCTGCAGGCAAAGGTGAAGGCAGCCGCGCCCCTAGCTGCCCTACCACTTGCAAGGTTACAAGCGTTGCTTCACGCCGCCCCTAGGTCGCATGCATGGCTGCCTCACCGCGCACCTGGTTTCGGGATTTGTCGGAAGTGCCACGCACGAGGTTGCAGGCATGGCTGCACCGCAGCATGCAAGGTTACATTGTGTGGTCACACATGCATTGACCATGGCTGCAATACCGCATGCAAGTTCGCCGGTATGGCCTCCCATGCGTCGATCATAATGGCTGGCATGGCCGCACATGCCACGGGCATTTTAGCACATGGCGCGCGTAAGGTTGCACGCATTGCTGCACCTTCGTGCCCACGTCTGCAGTCCACTGTGCACATAGACGCATGCACGTGGCTCACACATGGGTGCTGCCATGGTCCCCATGGCCCATGCAACAGAGGCTCCTTTGTTGCCTTCGGCAGCACACGAGGCACCGACTGCTGCACACGCCATGGCCATGCCCGCACAACATAGTTTGGGTCTTTAAATCATGTTGTGAAAAACATCTCTTTGGGTTAGAAAAGCCTTGCACCTGGCTATTTGGCACCCAAAGTACAATCATTTTAACTTAAACCCCGCATTTCCATTTTTTTGGGTATTTTTCGTAATGTTTCAATCATAAAATATTAAAAAATATCAAAATATGTTGGAATGGTCCAATATTTTTTTAGAACATTCTATCAACCTTTGGAAGACATCTAAAATTTAGTTTTAAAAAAAAATACATTAAAATGAATTTTTCATAGTTTTTTGAATTTAATATGTGTTTTAATATTAAAAAATTAATAAAAAAATAAATATTTATCCAAAAACTATGATTTTTATATGAAAATAATCTTTGGATTTTTCCTTAATTTCATACCAAGTTTCATTTGATTTGGATATTTGAAGCTCAAAAAATAGACCGGTATATTTTTGGGGGGGTTATGTCTCCTTTTGGAAAGGGACAAAGAGCATAAGAGCTACCTTGAGGGAGGGGGGTGCCACTCCCCAGGTGGTTTTTGAGGGCCCGCACAGAGGGGCATCAGACAATGAGCGGGCATGGTAGGCAAACCCAAAAGACCCATGGCATGGGAAAAAAAATGAAATGGCACGTGGGTTTCGATGAGTTGGCCCTTGGTGTGCGTCAAGGCCTGTCACTGCGTGCGACTAGACACGCATGGCTGCCTGCCTTCTGTGCCATGTGCCCATAGCTGCTATAATGTGTGTCAGTTGTAGCACAGTATGCCCAACAAAGGTGGACGTGCTTGCGAATGGTCAGCCCTTCTGTCATGCAACACCACCCCTTTCTGTCGCACAACGTTGCCTGCCACCGTGGGCTGTTGGGCACACATGGATTGCTACCATGCGCTGCCACACCCCCACTTCTGATGCCACATGTGCCCTTCGACGCACAACATTTCCAAGGAAGGTGTGGTTTGTGAAAACATGTACTTGGTGCGTCCGTCCCGACAGTCATCCCCTCTGCCGCACACAATTGCTTGCCATTGTGTGCTACTGGGCACGCATGGCTGCCTGCCTTGCACTGTAGTGCCTCCATATCTTCTGCCACATGCGTCAGTCACCGTACAGCATGCCCAAGAGTGGCATCGCCTGTGCAAAACACCTTCACGGTATGTCGGTTTCGAAGATTTTGCCCTTGGTGTGTGTTGCGCCTACCACGGCATGCTGCTTGGCCCTCATGGTTGCCTAATATATACCGCTATGCCTCGACAGCTATTGCCTCTTACGCTCGTAGCTGTAAAGAAAGCCCAACAAAGGCTTGGCATGTATGTGAAAACAAGTACATGGCTTGTTTGTCCAGATGGTCAGCCCATCTGCCGCACATTACTGCCTGCAATCGTGTGCTACTGGGTGCCCATAGCTCCCTACCTACCGCTGCCATGCCCCCACAGTTGCTGACACATGTCTCCATAGCTGCACAGCAGTTTCCAGAGAGGCATGGCATTTGAAAACAAGTAAATGGCCAATGCGTCCTGATGTTCAGCCCTTCTTCTGCACACTGTTGCCTGCCACCCTGGGCTGTTGGGTGTGTAAGGGTTCCTACCTTGTGCTGCCATACCCCCACAGGTACTTCCAGATGCGCCCGTAGCCACATAGCATGCCCAAGATAGGCTTGGCATGTGAAAATCACCATCAAGGCACATTGGTTCCGATGATTGCCTTTGATGTGCACTGTGGCCTGCCATGGAGTGCTGTTGGGTGTGCATGGCTCCCTGCATAGTTGCTGCCACATACGCTGGTAGCCACACAGCATTCCCAATAGTTCCATGGCATGTGAAGGACAGCAACATGGCATGATGGTCCAGATGATTAGCCCCTTGTTTTGCACCTTGGCTGGCCAATGCATGCTGGTGGGTTTGCATGGCTGCCTGCACACTGCACCTAACCCCTCATCGCAGCCTACTGCCACTATTGCTAGTTTCGTACAGCATGCCCAAGGGAGTCGTGGCATGTGAAAAACATGGAAATAACTAATTGGCCCCGTTGATTAATCCCATCTAGGCACCGTGGCAGTTTGACGTGCTTTGCTTCCTGCCATGTGCAGTTATACTAGTGCCACTTTTTATGAGCATGGTCGTAGTCATGCATTTCCACCCCTCTTTGCTCTTTGGCTTGTCGTCATATGTAGATCATGGTGCATGATGGTCCACTGATTAATCCATGCATGTGTAAGTATGAACTAATTCAGACTGTGAAACTGCGAATGGCTCATTAAATCAGTTATAGTTTGTTTGATGGTATCTGCTACTCGGATAACCGTAGTAATTTAGAGCTAATACGGCACCGCACTCGACTTTTGGAAGGGATGCATTTATTAGATAAAAGGTCGACGCGGGCTCTGCCCGTTGCTCTAATGATTCATGATAACTCGACGGATCGCATGGCCTTTGTGGCGACGACGCATCAATCAAATTTCTACCCCATCAACTTTCGATGGTAGGATAGTGGCCTACTATGGTGGTGACGGGTGACGGAGAATTAGGGTTCGATTCCAGAGAGGGAGCCTAAGAAACGGCTACCACATCCAAGGAAGGCAGCAAGCACGCAAATTACCCAATCCTGACACGGGGAGGTAGTGACAATAATTAACAATATCGGGCTCTTCGAGTCTGGTAATTGGAATGAGTACAATCTAAATCCCTTAACGAGGATCTATTGGAGGGCAAGTCTGGTGCCAGAAGCCACGGTAATTCCAGCTCCAATAGCGTATATTTAAGTTGTTGCGCTTAAAAGCTCAGAGTTGGGACTTTGGGATAGGTCGATCACTGCCTCACGGTGTGTATCGATCGTCTCATCCCTTCTGTCGGCGATGCGCTCCTGGCCTTAATTGGCCGGGTCGTGCCTCCAGCGCCGTTACTTTGAAGGAATTAAAGTGCTCAAAGCAAGCCTATGCTCTGGATACATTAGCATGGGATAACATCATAGGATGGATTTCGGTCCTATTATGCTGCCTTCGGATCAAGCATCGATTAATAGGGACAATGGGGCATTCGTATTTCATAGTTAGAGGTGAAATTCTTGGATTTATGAAAGACGAACCACTGTGAAAGCATTTGCCAAAGATGTTTTCATTAATCAAGAACAAAAGTTGGGGGCTCGAAGACGATCAGATACCGTCCTAGTCTCAACCATAAACGATGCCGACCAGGGATCAGCGGATGTTGCTTTCAGGACTCCGCCGGCACCTTATGAGAAATCAAAGTTTTTGGGTTTCGGGGGGAGTATGGTCGCAAGGCTGAAACTTAAAGGAATTGATTGAAGGGCACCACCAGGAGTGGAGCCTACAGCTTAATTTGACTCAACACGGGGAAACTTACCAGGTCCAGACATAGTAAGGATTGACAGACTGAGAGCTCTTTCTTGATTCTATGGGTGGTGGTGCATGGCCGTTCTTAGTTGGTGGAGCGATTTGTCTGGTTAATTCCGTTAACGA
Source organism: Macadamia tetraphylla (assembly GCA_022985045.1). NCBI lineage: Eukaryota > Viridiplantae > Streptophyta > Magnoliopsida > Proteales > Proteaceae > Macadamia > Macadamia tetraphylla. The sequence continues at coordinate 21,727 of JAJSZK010000052.1, read as the reverse complement.
ACAAGACCTCAGCCTGCTAACTAGCTATGTGGAGGTGACCCTCCACAGCCAGCTTCTTAGAGGGACTATGGCCGTTTAGGCCACGGAAGTTTGAGGCAATAACAGGTCTATGATGCCCTTAGATGTTCTGGGCCGCAGGCGCGCTACACTGATGTATTCAACGAGTAGCCTTGGTCGACGGGCCCGGGTAATCTTTGAAAATTTCATCGTGATGGGGATAGATCATTGCAATTGTTGGTCTTCAACGAGGAATTCCTAGTAAGCACGAGTCATCACTCGCTGACTACATCCCTACCCTATGTACACACCCCGTCACTCCTACCGATTGAATGGTCCGTGAAGTGTTTGGATAGTGGCACATGGGTGGTTCGCGCCATCGACGCCGCAAGAAGTCCACTCAACCTTATCATTTAGAGGAAGGAGAAGTCGAAAAGGTTTCAGAGGTGAACTCGGAAGGATCATTGTCGATACCTGCCCAGCGAGACCCGTGATCATGTTACGTTGCGCAATCAAGGTAGGGCGTGGGAGCATGAGCTCCTTCCTTCCTGACCCTTGTAAAAGGTCGGCCTGCGATCCTTCGTACCAGTCAACCCAAACACAACCACCGGCGCAGTTGGAGCCAAGGAACTCGCAACGGAAAGGATATAACATCATTGCGCCTTTGGTGTGGTGTGGTCATCCTAGATCCGAATCTTTATCTTAATGACTCTTGGCAACGGATATCTCGGCTCTTGCATCGATGAAGAACGTAGCGAAATGCAATACTTGGTGTGAATTATATAATCCCGTGAACCATCGAGTCTTTGAACGCAAGTTGTGCCCTAGGCCATCGGGCTGAGGGCACGCCTGCCTGGGCGTCACGCGTCATGTTGCCCCACCTCCTTTACCCCTTGTTATGGTGGTGCGAAGCGAAGATTGGCCCCCTATGTCTCTGTTCGAGGTGCGGTCGGCCCAAAGTCAAGGGCTCCTTGTGTGGCAAGCGTCACGATGAGTGGTGGGTGTCGAGCCACTTTGCCATTTGTCAGCCTGTTCACACAAAACCGGACCGGTGATCGGGTTAACTCCGGTTAACCCAAACCTACCAGGATCATTTGATACAAGATCCAACCACAAAGATACATACATCTAAGATAAACATTCAAAAGTTCAAGGAAGACTTAATTTACCTGTAAATACCCCCAATATACTTGATACCCAAATTGTAGTATATAGATAAATACATGTGGGCCCGCAGGCATGATATTTACACAAAAAGAATAAAAATTCACATATCAAGTACACAAAAAGGGGTCATCAAAAGAATCAAAAAGTAAAACTTTGTACGGGCCAATATCGCAGTCCCAGATCACCCTCGCATGTGCAATCCGACGGCTCATACTCCTCGGGACCCACCAATCCTCATCGGAAAACTCAACTATAGGGCCCGACCTTGATCTTCAAAGGGTGACCGTAAAATCGCTCAAAAGAGGTGTACAAGTGGGATGAGCTCACTAGCTCAGTAAGTGAAAAGAAGGACCACACAACAATCCACACAACAATCACATCCATATGCACTATATGCTATGCAATTCATTTTCAATCTCATCCACCTAAACAACATTACTAAGTCTTTGGTTTGGTGCTACTACAACCACAGTGCGCGTATGCCCCAGGTACGAGCCACGAACTCCATCCCTCGATACGCCCATAGGGTTGTGGGAGAAGGCCCACCGTGAGTATTCAAAAAAGTAAAGCATGCCGACCACTGGCTCTCAACATAAAAGTAAATGATAGAAAGTAAAGGTGCTGACTCCAGTAATTTAAAAGCAGTACGATTAGCCCTCTTGAATATACCACTGAGGTTGCTGACTGTCCTAATGACCAGTCAGGCATATGTCTAACCGCCACAGTGACCCGACAACCATGACCACTGCTTCGCCCCAAGTGATAACCCAACACCTCAACCCCTGTTGGGAAGGGTCGTAGCACGGGAAGATGATAATCCTAAACCGCATGCTCCTATATGACATAGTATGATTGCATAGTGCCACCATATCCCATTCTACGGGCCACCAATGCACTCATTTCCAAGCCAACTAAGGAATCTATTCTAATAATGCATCATGCACAGTGATCCCATCATTCATCACATAAGCATATCAATCATTTAGCATTGACAATGTAAAACATAACACACATGTCATAATCATATGAGGATGACTAAGCTACACATAATTTGCATGATGACATGGATAGTCTAGAGACAATTGAATGATGCAAAACAAGCCTTAAAATAAAGCCAAACGTCCTCTCTCCACTTACTTATTGTGTACAAAGACTCACGGCCGGTACGGGTGAGATTCGGCGCGAGAAACGTAAATTTTAGTGAACCTATCATAAGTGAATGGGGTTAGCATTTCACCACCTTGGGATCAAAACTAAAAATATTTGATGGTTAAATCATGTTTAAAATCATAAAAGAAGGTTGCCTGTCCGTTTTGGGCCCATTCGGACACAAAAATCACGTTGGGGGCCACACGGGTGGGTCGGACAGCCCACCTGTCACGGCCCACCTGTCTTCTCAGGTGGGTGGGCTGACCCGCCAATCTTCTCAGGCGGGCTGGTCGGCCCACCGGTCCCAGCCCACCAGTGGGAACCGAGGGCCTGCCCTCTTAGGCGGGTGCCCTCAGGTGGGCTGTTCGGCCCACCGGTCCCGGCCCACCTGAGGGGGCGGAAAATTACCTTCTTCGTTGAAACTTTTCCCAACCTCTGGAAAATCAAATGTGGCTTTTCCAATCACATTTTCCACACATCCAAGTCTTATAAGATGATTCTAACCTAGATCTAAATTAGATTTAAGGATTGAAAAGCCTTCTTACCTTCTTTGCTCAAGAACTCTTTCAAAACCCCAAAATCGCTTCTTAGCTCAAGAAATCACCAATGCTTCTCAAATCTTGTAAACACTTCTTCAAATCCTTCAAAATCAACACATAGACCATCTATTAAACCTTAGATTCATCATCTCAAGTGGGATTTACAAGATCTCAAGGAACTCTACCCAAATCAAGGGTTTTACTTGGGTTTGGTGAAAGTTTAAGAAGCATAGTCTTTGCTCACGTCCAATCGTAGATCTCGTGTTGGGGATCACTCTTCTGGCATTGTAATAGGAGGATCAAACCTTGGCGCTGCTTAAATCCATTTCTTCCTCCTCTTCCTTCCCTTTTCTTCTTCTTCGTTCTCTTTTCTTCCTTCTTTTCTCTCTCCTCTTTACTCTTCTCACCAACTCTTTAGTGTAATAATGAGAAAATGAAAAACACAATAAATGTTATTTATACATTTTGAAATATCTAGTAACCACATGGGTGGGTCACTCAGGTGGGCGGATGCGCCCGCCTGTGACCACCCACCTAAGGGTGGTATGCACTTTAGGATACGGCTACATACCAGCATTACCCGTACATGGCCTTATGATGCATGTGCATGGCTTGGGTACACCTGTCTCCTCTGGGACTGACTCGGACTTGTCTGGCTAACCTATGTTCAAAGCCACCCATGCCATCATGGTCCATAAGGAACCCGCCTTAACCCTCTCTGGCTCGGGTCCTGCATGGTTAAACCGGGTCAACCGTGTAATTAGACTAGGTTTAAAAAGTAGGGTATCACATTTACCCCCCCTTTTTAAAAATTTCATCCTCGAAATTGGCATACCAGGTTGTTCAAAAAGATGAGGGTACTTGGCTTGGATTTCATCCTCTTTCTCCCAAGATGCTTCTTCAAGCGAATGATTAGCCCATCGCACCTTTACGAAGGAAATGGAGCAGTTGCGAATGGTTTTCACCTTTCGGTCCAAGATTTTAGCTGGCTGCTCTGTATAGGTCATCAGCTTCTAGATATTCTAGTTCCATGGGTTATACATGTGATGGATCGTGAACATATCGCTTCAGCATGGATACATGGAATACATTATGAACATTCCCGAGCAAAGGTGGAAGAGCAAGCATGTAGGCTACTAAGCCAACCCGAGTTAAAATCTCAAACGGGCCAATGTATCTCGGGCTCAACTTACCCTTTCTATGGAATCTTTGCAACCCTTTAGTAGGAGAAATCTTGAGAAACACCTTTTTTCCTGCTTGAAACTCAATGTCTTTCCCTGGTTGTTCAGATAGCTCTTTTGACGTGACTGAGCTGCCTTAATCCTTTCTCGAATAACATCGACCTTGTCACAAGTCATCTGTATCATTTCAGGTCCTAACATTCGGCATTCACCTACCTCATTCCAATACAGAGGAGTTCTACACTTCCTACCATATAATGCCTCATATGGAGCCATCCCAATTGTAGCTTGGTAACTGTTGTTATAGAAAAACTCCATAAGGGGTATATATTCTTCCCAACTACCACACATTTCCATTGCATATGCCCTGAGCATGTCTTCTAATATCTCAGATGGTTCACTTGATCGATCATCACCTGGGTGGAAAGCAAGACTCAAATTCAATTAAGATCCCAAAGCATGCCGAAGCTTTTCCAAAACTGAAGTGAACCTTGGGTCCCTATCCGACACAATGCTCATCGGCACTCCATGCAAGCGCACTATGTTATCCATATAAAGTTGTGCTAACTTGGCCATAGAGAACTTGGTCTTGATGGGAATGAAATGAGCAGCTTAGTAGTCGATCAACTGTCTCCCATATCGCATCCATCCCCTTAGGTGTGCATGGTAGTCCAGTGACAAAGTCCGTTGTAATCCTATCCCACTTCCAGTCTGGTACTGGGAGTGGCTGAAGAGTACATAAGGTCGATGCCTCTCAGCTTTTACTTTTTAACATATAAGACAAGTCGCCACATATAGGGCTATTGTGATTCTCATGCTTGGCCACCAGTAATTTTGCATGCTTAGCCACCAGTAATTTTGTTTAAGGTCTTTATACATCTTTGTACTTCCTGGGTGGAGTGAGTACTCGGAGCTATGTGCTTCCCGCACTATCTTGTCTTGTATCTCCAAATCATCGGGCACACACAACCTACCTCGAAACAATAATGCCCCATCGCTGGCTAAAACAAAATCAGGGTCGTTTATTGTTTGATCTTGAATCTTAACTATGATCCGTTACAATTCAGGATCCAATTCATTATCACCTCTTGCTTAATAGACGGATGCACCTGTAGAGCTGTCAGGGATATAGTCAACCATTTAAGGTTTTCTAGTTGATGTTCAAGCTCTAAGGTTGCTCCTTCATATAAGAGGGTTTCATCCATTAGCGTCGCCTCTTGTACGAGTGGTGGGCTGACTGCTAAGTAAGAGAGAGACAGTCTGTGCCTTCCGACTCAACACATCTGCCACTACATTAGCCTTGCCATGATGATATTGAATGTCACAGTCATAGTCCTTCGTGAGATCGAGCCATCTCCTCTGCCTCATGTTCAAATCTCTTTGGGTGAAAAAGTACTTAAGGCCCTTGTGATCACTGTATATCTCGCACTTCTCCCCATACAAATAATGTCACCAAATCTTTAGGGAAAAATGATCATGAATAGTTCCAAGTCATGAGTGGGGTAGTTCTTCTCATATTCCTTTAGTTGTCGGGATGCATACGCTATCACCTTACCGCGTTGTATGAGAACACAACCCAACCCAACCTTAGAAGCGTCAGTGTAGACTGTCATTCCACCTGTGCCTTCAGGAATGGTCAACACAGGGGCCAACACCAACCTTTTCTTCAATTCCTGAAACTCCTCTCACATTCCTCTACCCATTCAAATTTCACACCCTTTTTGGTTAACTTAGTCATTGGTGCTGAGATCCGAGCAAAATTCTCAATGAAGCACCGGTAGTATCCAACCAAATCCAAGAAACTTCTAATTTCAGTAACGTTCTTAGGGCTTTCCCACTCTACTACTGCTTTCACCTTATCAGGATCCACCTTGATTCTGGCCTTAGACACTACGCGCCCTGTGAACTAACTTGCTCAAGCCAAAATTCACATTTATCGATTTGGCAAACAATTGTTGTTCTCGCAGCCTCTGTAATACCATCCTCAGGTGTTGAGTCTGCTCCTCTTTTGTCTTAGAGTATATCAAGATGTCATCAATAAAAATAATTACCCATTTATCAAGGACATCGTGAAAGATGTCGGGAAATTCTTTAACCACCTTTACCCCTTCTAGAGGTGTAACCTTTGCATCAACATCAAGTACCGATGCTAAGTAACCCTGACATCCACCTTCCAATAACTTTACCATTTGAAGAGCGGAGACGAGGACCTTTCTAGCCCGTTTCATTTTATATGCTTGATATACCAATTCTTTTCCTTCATCATCTGTCACCCTAATTAATTTTTTGGCACACATCACATTAGCTCGATGGGCCGACAACCAATCCATGCCCAGTATAACGTCAAAATTCTGCATGTTGAATTTAATGAGTTGTGCATCTAATTTCTTCCCACTGATTTCCATTGGGCACGGCCCATACACCTCCTTCAACTGTGTAACTTTGCCAGTAAGCATACTAACAATCATCTCATGATCTAGTGTCCTAGGTGACATACCAAGTTTCTCAGCAAATCTCTTAGATATGAATGAGTGTGTAACTCCTGAATCAAACGAGACATAGGCTGGTATACTCGATATAGGTAGAACACCTAGTGCAACAATGCATATAAGTATAGCAGGTCATCAAAATTCAGCATAAGGAAAATCTTAAATTAAAATGTACCTACTACAAATTCTGTGCTGGCCTCAGCTTCCTCAGCTGATAAGGCATACATCCTTCCTTGTGGTTGATTCCCCCGGGTGGAGGTCTGTACGCAGAGGGTTGACTGGAGGGTAAGGCTAGTCTAACTCGACAGTCTTTAGCAAAATGCCCAAAACTGTGGCAATTGAAGCAACGGATCTGTGACGCCAAAACTGGGGCAGGGCCCCTCTGTACTTGACCTGATGCGGATGGGGGATGGGGTGGCCTTGTGACTGTAGGCACCATACTAGTGTTTGGGCGAAAAGATGTAGAGCCCGGACCACCAGCTGGTTGAGAAAGGTAGCTAGATGGCCTATAGGGATATCTGTATGTAGGCCCAGAACTATACGACCCACGGTATACCTTGGATGAGTTTCCCATGTCCAGAAATGGATTAGTCCTTTTCCACAATCCAGGTGTGAGGGATTGTTCTCCCTTCTGCTTATCTTCTATGGTTTCAGCCTTTTGCACAATCTGACCATAATCTATCAAATCTAAGACCTCGAGCACTGACCCAATAGATGTCTTTAATCCCTTCAGAAATCTTGCAGCCTTTTCTTCAGCTGACCTCATATGCCTAGGGGCAAAATGGAAGAATCTTTCAAACTGCTACTAATACTCAAGGATAGTCTTATTCCCTTGAGTTAAGGCCATGAATTCCGTCTCTTTACGGTCTCTGAAGCTACGAGGGTAATGGTTGGCCAAAAACAACTCCTTGAACTGCTCCCATGTGGGTTCCGGATGTGCGACCAACAATATAGGCTTAGAGGCTTACCACTAAGAGTTGGCCTCATTCTTGAGTTATAGCCCTGCACAAATAAGCTTCTATGCCTCAATGCACTCAATTACCTCAAATATTTTTTTCCAATTTTGGATCCACTGGTCCGGCTCTAGAGGATCACTCCCCACCTTAGAGAATACAAGTGGTAAGTTCCTCTTGAAAGATTTCACTACCCTTGTCGTATTATTCATCGACGGATAATTGGGTGCATATACCGGATAGTAAGGGTACGGAGGGGGCACCATATACGAAGGAGTGCTGAGTGGCTGAACTGGAGGTGTACCCCCGGCTTGTGGTCCCATACCAGACCCTATAGGTGGGTCTTGTGGAGTAATTATCTGGGGATGTTGACCGGGTTGAGGAACGTCTAACTGTTGCTGTATAGCAGCCATAAATGCCTGCTGCTGCTGGAAGGCTTGTTGTGAGTGCTGGACTATGGTTGCCACATCACTTGGAGTGATGACAGGTGAAGGATTCGGGAGTGTAGCCACAGGTGGGTCCCCTTGTGCCACACCCTGATCAATGGTTTATGGAGGTTGTGGGAGTGGGGTTTGCCCCACAGAGCGGGACCTTCTAGGATTTGGTGGTCGACCGACCGGACAAGGACCACGTGAGGTACCTCATGCATTGCTACCGGATCTAGTACGTACCATCGTGTCCTTGCACCTGGAACATACCATACACAAAACAGTGGTTAAGTACCTTAGAATTTACATAGGCACATAATCATATGCCAACACACGGGGTATTGTAGTGTATGATGTCTTGCAACTAGCCACAGCTTAATCCCGAAAATATGGAGTTAGTGCTTCGACAAGTAAGATGATGGTCCCACTCGACTCCTCCCTTTTTTTTTTTAATTACCTATCAATATTATATATATAGTAATCTCCCCCCCTTTTTTTTTTTTTTTTTTCTCCTAACTGGCGGGCACCCATCGGTGGGCAGCTCGGGTCGGGCCCGCCGGTCCAACCCTGAGGCAGAAAGCACACAAGGGCTTTTAAGCCCCTTTTTCCTCCTCTTTCTCCCATTCCTTCTCTTGGCTTACTTAGGGCAATTTTTGAGGTTTCTTGCCGCGCCCACTGTATTTTCACTCAACGATTCGCTGGATTTTGGAAGATCCAAGCTCCTTTCACTCTCAAGTAAGTCTCTTCTCCATTTCTTCTTGGAACATGTACTTTGGAGGTTGAATCCATTTATACTCCCCAAATCTTGATCTTTTTCATGTTTCTTTCCATAGAACAATCATTCCATGAGAATATGATGCTTCTTTTGTGACTCATTCATAGTCTTGGGCTTTACTACCCAATCTATGAGAGAAAATCCCAAACCATGCCCTAATTTCTCCAATTTGGGGTTTTCTTCTATCTCTACCCTTTTCTCCCCAACTAACAACTCAAATGAAATTTCTTATCCTTGATTTGCACTTACAATGTTGGAGAGGTCATGGAAACTTGTATATGCTTGCAATCGCATCTCTTTCATGAAAATCCATCTTTTTTCCATGAAAATCCATCTCTTTAGTGTTGGGTTTCTTAAAAAATTTCTGGTTTCTATGATTCTTTTCACATCATTCCATACTTGTGAACAACTTGAATCTCTTTCATTCCTTGCACCTCAATGTCTTAATAGAAAATTTCTTTGCATAATCTTGATTGTATAATGATAGGCATTTCATTCATAGACATGTAAGCTTCAAGTTCTACGCTATTATGGGATTTTTCATTTTCTTAGATTGAACTTGCACATTGAAATTTGGGGTTTTCCATCATTTGACACCAATTACCCCACTTGAGGAAATTCTCATGAGGCCTTCCATCACTTCTCACTTGCCATGCTTTATACGCCTTTGTTACTTTTCTATTTTGCAGCATGCTAGTGGATGTCATGTTTTGGGGGCTTCCTCCTCTTCATTTCTCCATGGTTTAACCACTCCTCTTTTTATAATAATCCACATTATGTATTTAGGTGCATTTACATATGCTTGCTCACCCACCTATTTGCTTCCTTTGTTATGCAACATCCTTACTTATCATTATTCCTTCTCTTTTCTTACTAGGATGTCTTCTCGCAAGGGCAAGGAACCCGCATCCTCTTCCAATCGATGTAGGGCCACTACTTCTAAATGGAAAAGTGCAGGGACTAGTTCCCCAGCCCTTCGCACAAGGCAACAAAGACATGCCCCCATCGATCCTTTAGACTATGATGAGGGACTCTTCCAGAGTTTGAGGGCGGAAACTAATTGGCAGACCTTTCTAAAGAGGTCTGTGATGATGGAGAAGACCGTGGTAATTAGTGATTTCAACAATATTCAACTTCAAGAGAGATTTACTGCACTGGGTTGGAAGTCCATCCTTAACATTGACCGTCCATGCTATGAACACCTGGTTCGAAGATTCTACTGTAATTTGGAGGTCTCTTACCAGTATGGGGAGTACTCAATCACCAGCATAGTGAAGGGGGTGAACATTCGCTTGACTGTGGACACCCTTGCTAGTATTTTAGATATTTCATCAGTTGGGCATCAATTCTACAATCCCCCAAGGAGTAAGCCCGTGGGCCCATCCTTAAGTTTGGAGACGCAGGAGTAGGACCACATTTATGAGACCATTTGTGGCAGCAAGGTGCGTCCGGATTCCGAGACGACATTTTACCTGGAGGCTCGTGTATTTGTTCACTTAGTTCAGTTTAATTTACTCCCTAGAGGAGGTCACCGGAACCAAGTAGGTTTCATGGCGGCCTACATAGCCTTCTGCATCTATAAGGCCTTCGAGGGAGGTGCCGAGCACTTATGCTTGCCCTACATTATACTTAAGACTATGAGCATCATACCACACACCCTGAGGACAGAGGTTTCCCATATGGTAGGACCCTCATCAGGATCTTTGAGTTCTTTGGGGTGGATTTGAGTGGTGAGGAGGGAAAGACTCCAGCAGATAAATTTAATAGGGGAAACCTACAAAGGATGGGTCTCCAAGCTCTTATGGATATACCTCAGAGAGCAGGAGCTCAAGGAGGTAGGGACAGGGGAAATATCCACAGGGAGGATGTCCCCAAGGAGGAGGAAGAAATTAGTGAGGACGATGAGGATTATATTCCTTAATTCGAGGAGGAGGACTTCCTGGACTAGGATATCCTCGAGGAGGAGCCTTTTGATTCGAGAGATGTTGATCCTGACTTTGTGAGGGTTGCAGGCCCACAGCATAGAGCCCCACCACCTGAGAGTGGTGCATTTAACTTTGAGAGTATGATGACTAGTATGAGGCCCTTGAAAGATGGACAAGATCAACTTCTGAGAAGACTAGATGAGAGTGCTACTAGAGAGGAAAATATCTTAGAAAGGCAGGCTACATTAGAGAATTCCTTCCTAAGATTGAGCGAGGATTTGGACACAACGGCCAACGCTATTTCAGTCGATTTTTCCCGACTCCGGAGGGATGTACAACTAGTGAATTCAAGGTTTGATTACTACGATCGTTGGCTCAATGTTAGATCGAGGCCTAGGAGGGATGTAGTAGAGCTAGACGATGACGAGGGTCTCTGAGGACTTAGCTCACCTATCTAAATTAGCTTTTTACTTTTCTCTATGTTGTTTATATTATTATTATTATTTTTTTTTTGTACTTTCCTCTGTTATTGGACTTGCTAGTATGGTGTTATGATGTAGTTGGTGACTTGTGGTTAGTTTTGTATGCTTGATAACTTATTATAATTTAGTTGTAACAACATTGGTTAGCCTTTATCGATTATGCTTATTTGTGTCTATATGTTGTCTATCAGGTGCTTATATACGAAATATTTGGGAAATCTTGTTTTAGCGTCGTTATGCTGCCAAATTTTCGTTAAATTTGTACTCGATGGGTTATGAAATCAAATAACTAATCTTTTATTTATTCCAAATAAACTTTCTCTCATGTATGCCATGAAATGCAATAAATGAATCAACCATTTTTTTTCTTTGGCTTTTAATTCCTTAAAGTTTTTATATTTACCCAACCTCATTTCCTATTATAGATTCTACAGGGTCTAAATGGTATGCTGTAAATGGATAGAGCATCACGCTCTGATACCACTGTTGTCACACCCGCTCACACGTAATCGATCGTGATCGGTTAACTCCGATTAACCCAAACCTGCTAGGATCATCTGATACAGTACCCAACCACAACATACACACATCTAAGATAAACGTTCAAAAGTTTAGCAGAAGACTTAATTTACTCAGAATACTTTCCAATATACTTGATACCCAAATTGTAGTATATAGATAAATACATGTGGGCCCGCAGGTATGATATTTATGCAAAAGAATAACAATTCACGTATCAAGTACATAAAACATAAAAAGGGGTCATCAAAAGAATCAAAAAGTAAAACTCTGTATGGCATCAATATCTGGTCCTCAAAGATAGCTCTCGACGGTAATCTTACCGACTCATACTCCTGGGACCCACCAATCCTCATTGGGAAACTCAACTGTGGGGCCTGACCCTTAATCTTCAGACGGGTGACCTGCAAAATTATCTAAAAGAGGTGTACACGTGGGATGAGCTCAGTAAGTGAAAAGAAGGACAACACAATAATCCACACAACAATCACATCCATATGCACTATATGCTATGCAATTCATTTTAAATCTCATCCACCTAAACAACATTACTAAGTCTTTGGTTTGGTGCTACTACAACCACAGTGCGCGTATGCCCCGGGTACGAGCCACGAACTCCATCCCGCAATACACCCATAGGGTTGTGGGAGAAGGCCCACTGTGAGTACTTGAAAAAGTAAAGCATGCCGACCACCAGCTCTCAACAAAAAAGTAAATGACAGAAAGTAAAGGTGCTGACTCCAGCAATTTAAAAGCAATACGATTGGCCTTCTTGAATATACCACTGAGGTTGCCGACTGTCCTAATGACCAGCCGGGCATATGCCTAACCGCCACAGTGACCCAACAACCGTGACCACTGCTTCTCCCTAAGTGATAACCCAACACCTCAACCCCGTTGGGAGGGATCGTATCACGGGAAGATGATAATCCTAAACCGCATGCTCCTATATGATATAGTACGATTGCATAGTGCCACCGCGTCCCATTCCACGGGCCACCAATGCACTCGTTTCCAAGTAGACTATGGCATCTATTCTAATAATGCATCATGCACAATGATCCCATCATTCATCACAAAAGCATATCAATCATTTAGCATTGAGAATGTAAAACATAACACACCTGTCATAATCATATGAGGATGACTAAGCTACAAATAATTTGCATGATGACACGGCTAGTCTAGATACAATTGAATGATGCAAAACAAGCCTTAAAATAAAGCCAAACATCCTCTCCCCACTTACCTATTGTGTACAAAGACTCACGCCCGGTACGGGTGAGATCTGGCGCGAGAAACGTAAATTTTAGTGAAATTATCATAAGTGAATGGGGTTAGCATTTCACCATCTTGGGGTCAAAACTAACAAGATTTGATGGTTAAATCATGTTTAAAATCATAAAAGAAGGTTGTCCATCCGTTTTGGGTCCATTCGGACACAAAAATCACGTTAGGGGCCACACGGGTGGGTCGGACAGCCCACCTGTCACGGCCCACCTGTCTTCTCAGGTGGGAGGGCTGACCAGCCGATCTTCTTAGTCGGGCTGGTCGGCCCGCCGGTCCCAGCCCACTGGTGGGAACCGAGGGCCTGCCCTTTTAGGCGGGTGCCCTCAGTGGGCGACGCCCACCGTCCCGCCCACCGAGGGGCTAAAATTGCCTTCTTCCTTGAAACTTTCCCCAACCTTTGAAAATCAAATGGGCTTTTCCAATCACATTTTCCACACATCCAAGGTCTTATAAGATGATTCTAACCTATATCTAAGTTAGATTTAAGGATTGAAAAGCCATCTTACCTTCTTTGCTCAAGAACTCTTTAAAAACCCGAAATCACTTCTTAGCTCAAGAAATCACCAATGCTTCTCAAATCTTGTAAACACTTATTCAAATCCTTCAAAATCAACACATAGACCATCTATTAAACCTTAGATTCATCATCTCAAGTGGGATTTACAAGATCTCAAGGAACTCTACCCAAATCAAGGGTTTTACTTGGGTTTGGTAAAAGTTTAAGAAGCATAGCCTTTGCTCACCTCCAATCGTAGATCTCATGTTGGGGATCACTCTTCCGGCGTTGTAATAGGATGATCAAACCTTGGCGCTGCTTAAATCCATTTCTTCCTCCTCTTCCTTCCCTTTTCTTCTTCTTCGTTCTCTTTTCTTCCTTCTTTTCTCTCTCCTCTTTACTCTTCTCACCAACTCTTTAGTGTAATAATGAGAAAATGAAAAACACAATAAATGTTATTTATACTTTTTAAAATATTTAGTAACCACATGGGTGGGTCACTCAGGTGGGCGGCTGCGCCCGCCTGTGACCACCCACCTTAGGGCCGAAAATTAGCCAACAAGTGGGATTTTGATGGAATTCAACTCTCAGCATGTATCTAACTCTTGGCACAAGGTATATTATAAGTATGCACTTTCGGATACAACTACATACCAAGATACCTATACATGGCCTTATGATACATGTATGTGCATGGGTTGGGTACACCTGTCTCCTCTGGCTAACCTATGTTCAAAGTCACCCTTGCCATCATGGTCCATAAGGAACCCGCCTTAACCCTCTCGGGCTTGGGTCCTATATGGTTAAACGGTCAACAAGTAATTAGACCAGTTTAAAAATAGGGTATCACATTTACCCCCTTTGAAAATTTCATCCTCAAATTGACATACCTGGTTGTTCGAAAAGATGAGGGTACTTGGCTTGGATGTCATCCTCTTTCTGCCAAGATGCTTGTTCAAGTGAATGGTTAGCCCATCGCACCTTTACGAAGGAAATGGAGCAGTTACGAACGGTTTTCACCTTTTGGTCCAAGATTTTAGCTGGCTGCTCTGTATAGGTTATATCAGCTTCTAGATATTCTGGTTCTGGGTAATACATGCAATGGATCGTGAGCGTATCGCTTCAACATGGATACATGGAATACATTATGACCATTCCCGAGCGAAGGTGGAAGAGCAAGTATGTAGGCTACTGAGCCAACCCGAGTTAAAATCTCAAACGGGCCAATGTATCTTGGGCTCAACTTACCCTTTCTATCGAATCTTTGCAACCCTTTAGTAGGAGAAATCTTGAGAAACACCTTTTTTCCTACTTGAAACTTAATGTCTTTCCTGCGGTTGTCTGCATAGCTCTTTTGACGTGAATGAGCTACCTTAATCCTTTCTCGAATAACATCGACCTTGTCACAAGTCATCTGTATCATTTAAGGTCCTAACATTCGGCGTTCGCCTACCTCATTTTAATACAGAGGAGTTCTACACTTCCTACCATATAATGCCTCATATGGAGCCAACCCAATTGTAGCTTGGTAACTATTGTTATAGGCAAACTCCATAAGGGGTATATATTCTTCCCAACTACCACACATTTCCTTTGCACATGCCCCGAGCATGTCTTCTAATATCTCAGATGGTTCGCTCCGACCACCATCACCAGGTGGAAAGCAGTACTCAAATTCAATTGTGATCCCAAAGCATGCTGGAAGCTTTTTCAAAATCTGGAAGTGAACCTTGGTTCCCTATCTGACACAATGCTCACTGGCACTCCATGCAAGCGCACTATGTTATCCATATAAAGTTGTGCTAACTTGGCCAAAGGGAACTTAGTCTTTATGGGAATGAAATGAGCAGTCTTAATAAGCCGATCAACTATCACCCATATCGCATCCATCCCCTTAGGTGTGCATGGTAGTCCGGTGACAAAGTCCATTGTAATCCTATCCCACTTCCAGTCTGGTACTAGGAGTGGCTGAAGAGTACCATAAGGCCGATGCCGACAATGTTAGAAAGTTCAGAGATGTCGGCGGGGGCCTCGGGAAGAGTTATCTTTTCTGTTTAACAACCTGCCCACCCTGGAAACGGCTCAGTCGGAGGTAGGGTCTAGCGGCTGGAAGAGCACCGCACATCATGTGGTGTCCGATGCGCCCCCGATGGCCCTTAAAAATCTAGAAGATCGAGTGCCGACCATGCCCGATCGTACTCCTAATCGCATCAGGTCTCCAAGGTGAACAACTTCTGGTCGATGGAACAATGTAGGCAAGGGAAGTCGGCAAATGGATCCGTAACTCGGAAAAGGATTGGCTCGAGGATGGGCACGGACTCCAGCCCTGAACCCATCGATCGTCGATGGACTACTCGAGCTACTGTGATGAGAGCGGGTCACCACGGCGGTAGGGGATGATCGGAACAACTCGGGCCTTCCCGCATCGAACAATGACTCGTAATTGGTACGACAAGGGGAACCCAATGCTTAATTAAAACAAAGCATTGATGGTCTCGGATGCTCATGCAATGTGATTTCTGCCCAGTGCTCTGAATGTCAAAGTGAAGAAATTTTCTCTCTTAAGGTAGCCAAATGCCTCATCATCTAATTAGTGACGCACATGAATTGATTAACGAGATTCCCACTGTCCCGCCTACTATCCAATAAACCACGCCAAGGGAACGGCTTGTAATCAAGGGGAAAGAAGACCCTGTTGAGCTTGACTCTAGTCTGACTTTATGAAATGACTTGAGAGGTGTAGGATAAGAGGGAGCTGGAAACGGCGCAAGTGAAATACCACTACTTTTAACGTTATTTTACTTACTCCATAAGTCGGAGGCGGGGCTCTGCCCCTCCTTTTGGACCCAAGGCCCACCTCGGCGGGGTGGCACATCTGTTAAAAGATAACGTAGGTGTCCTAAAATGAGCTCATCGAGAACAGAAATCTCGTGTGCAATAAAAGGGTAAAAGCTCGTTTGATTTTGATTTCCAGTAAGAATACGAACCATGAAAGTGTGGCCTATCGATCCTTTAGACCTTCAGAGTTTGAAGCTAGAGGTGTTAGAAAAGTTACCACAGGGATAACTGGCTTGTGGCAGCCAAGCGTTCATAGCGACGTTACTTTTTTATCCTTCGATGTCGGCTCTTCCTATCATTGCGAAGCACAATTCGCCATGTGTTGGATTGTTCACCCACCAATAGGGAACGTGAGCTGGGTTTAGACTATCGTGAGACAGGTTAGTTTTACCCTACTGATGACAGTGTCACGATAGTAATTCAACCTAGTACGAGAGGAACCGTTGATTCACACAATTGGTCATCGCGCTTAGTTGAAAAGACAAGGGCGCTGAAGCTGCGGTGCCGGATTATGACCGAACGCCTAAGTCGTAATCCAGCTAAAGAAGCGACGCTCGTGCTCGCTGCCCATTTGCCAACCAATAGTAGGGGCCTCCGCCCCCGTGAGGCACGTGTCGCTGGCCAAGCCCCACAAGGGACGGTTGTGTGGGCTGCCATGAAGCATAATTCCTATCGGGTGATAAGTAGAACTTTGCGCATTTACTTAAATACGTGATGGGGTATTGTGTGGCGAGTGGCCTTGCCGCCACCATCCACCGAGATTCAGCCCCATGTCACATTGATTCATCCCGCCTTTTTCCCCTTTTCTTTCCCCCCACACCCTCCTGAGGCTAGGATTGTCCACGCATGGCCCTAGGTATGCCCCTAAGTGTTAACGGCCCCAACGGTTGCTTGAGTATGGTTATGCGTGTTGCCCAAGTGTGCCTATGCATGCACATTGAGTGCCACTAAGTGTACACGTTGTCACGACCTACCCAACAAAGGCCTATGGACTTAGGCCATTGGGCTAAGTAAGGTCCAAGTTCTAGAGTTTTCTACAAAGGTGTAGCAACTCTAGATAATTTTGTTGTAGATATTTCTAGAAGATATTTATAAGAGGTATTTTGGGAGAGATTTCTAGAGTTCTCCACTAAGGAGGTGAGAAGCTTCTAGTTTCCTCCCCGACTGCTGGATGGAGGACGCTTGTAAATATCTTAGCCTTCCATTGTAACTTAGGAGCCTACAAATAAGTGTTACCTCATTTGGCAAAGACACTCACCAAGGACCAACCAAGAGTGTTCAACCGAGCAAGTGAGTTCTCAAGCCTTGTATTCAAGAGCTCTAGTGCAATACAAGTTCATTCTTCTCAACTCACTCTAGTGTTCACTTCTTCTCTTCCCAAGTCCCTTAAGGAGGGTGGTTAGGCTGACTTAGTGCTAGTGATAGTGCTAAGAGCCCGCACCAGAAAGGTCTAAGGCTGTGACAGTTGTGGGGTCAGATATTGGGTTGCGAGGGAGCCAAGCTTGTGGGATATGAGACAGGAGAGCTAAAACTGTGGAATAGAGACCAACACCTACACAAGTAAGCAACGAAGGAGCGAAGGCAAGTCCGTCGACTTTGGCGTCGCTATGAGGCCTCGCTTAGCTCGAGGGGAGCAAGTATTGGCCGAGGCAAAGTGGTGCCTGAATGTCACGGAGCAAAGTGGGGACGAGCACAAAGGCCATGTGGAAAAGTGGGAGCAGCTTGATGGCCAGATGGGGGAGCTCAAGGGGTCCCTACAAGGTGCTCTCAACACCATAGTAAGTAACCAAGAGGAGATGGTTGCCACCTTCAAGGCTCAAGTATGCAAAGGAGTTGGATAAGGTGGAAGCTCATATTGGAGAAGAAGTATGGGAAGAGTAGGAGGACAGCGACGAGGGAAGCCACTACCTCTCATGATATGTATAAAAGAGAGGCACTAAGGCACAAGCATGATAAGAGGAATTAGTTCAAGCCTAGAGACAAGTGATTCCTATGTGATGATCTACATTGGTTTAGGGATTACCCCAAGAGTAAAGCTCTTAGTGCCCTATTAGAGGAAGAGGGCCAAGAGGAAGAGCCACCTTGTATGGGGTCCCAATGCAAGTGGTGCCACCAGGGCGAGATAAGGGTCAAGGCCCTTAACTCTCAAAATGGGTTGATGTGTGCAAAAGTGTGCATCAATGGGAAGCCCACATGTGAAGGTAGATACGGAGCCACACACAACCTTGCCTTGATGGATCGGCAAAGGAACTCGGCCAAGGGCGCCCTAAGGCTATCAACTCCAAAGAATGCCCCATACGTAATGTTGCTCGAGGGTCGAGATGAACCTTGGGACTAAAGGAGTTCTCCAACACCATCCAGGGGCTAGGTGCTTACTTGCCCTTGGACGGGAGGACAAGACAAGGAGATATTGGGAGCAAGCCATCCATGCCAAGAAAGAGGAAGATGCAAATGAGAGAACGGAGACAACCATACGACGTTGTAGGAGGCTCAAGTTATGTGACTACAATAAGAAACCCAATAGGCGTTACTCCTTGAGAGAGGGAGGCTAATTTGGATGCTGATCCAATTATCCAGAGACACAAACTATCTCCTTATGTGGAGTATTTAGTCAAGTGGAAGGGGCGACCAGAGAGCGAGACGAGATGGGAGACAACTGGCATGCTGAGACGACTCGTGAATAAAAGTACCACAAGAAAGTTACGATGAGGGCATAGCAGATTTAGGTGGGGGAGAGTGTCACGACCTACCCAATATAGGCCCACGGGCCTAGCTCACCAAGCCCATGGACTTAGGCCGTTGGGCTAAGTAAGGTCCAAGTTCTAGAGTTTTACAAAGGTGTAGTAACAATAGATATTTATTGTAGATATTTGTAGAAGATATTCACAGGAGATATTCGGAGAGAATTCTAGAGCCCCACTAAGGAGCCGAAGCTTCTAGTTTCTCCCCAACCGCTGGATGGAGGACATTTGTAAATATCTTAGCCATCCATTGTAACTTGGGGTAGGTGTTGCCTCATTGGGCAAAGGCACTCACCAAGGACCAACCAAGAGTGTTCAACCAAGCAAGTGAGTTCTCAAGCCTTGTACTCAAGAGTTCTCACGCTATACAAGTTCATTCTTCTCAAACTCACTCTTGTTTTCACTTCTTCTCTCGCTAGTCCCTTAAGGAGGGTGGTTAGGCTGACTTAGCAGTGGAAGTGCTATGCCAGCGTTGCTTAGAAAGGTCTAAAGCAGGACAACGGTTTTGAATGGCCCAAGTGTGTGCTCACGCATGCCCCAAGTGTTGACTACGTGTGCCCACGTGTACACAGTGAATGGCCACACAACACCCCAAGTGTTGACTACATGTGCACAATGAATGGCCCATGTGTTGCCTAACTGTGCCCATGCATGCCCACAACTGTTGCCTAAGTGTGCACCCAAGTGTGCCTATGCATGCTCTTGAATGCTTCAAGTGTTGCCTTAAATGTGCCTATACGTGCCCGCAAGTGTTGAATAAGTGTGTCTACGCGTGCACCCAAGTGTAGCCCAAGTGTCGCCTAATTGTGCTCTTGAATGCCGCAAGTGTGCACATATACGTGCTCATGACAATGCCTACGCGTGCCTCCCTAAGGGTGCCTAAGTGAATATGAAGGCAGTGCACAAGGCAACAGTACCGCACATAGGGCCGCATAACGTGCGTGCATGGTGGCAGGCATGGCTGCACTACCACGCGGAAGGCAGCTGGTATGGACGCACAAGGTGTAGGCATCGCTGCGGGTAAGGTTACACTAGCGCGTGCAAGGCTACTGGCGCCAAGGCAGGCTGCCGCGCATATGGATGCGGCCGTGGCTGCAATACCGCACACATGGTTGCACGCAACCTCCGCGCGTTGCGTAGTAAGGCTCCACTTTCACGAGCAGGGTGCAAAGCACGCACGCATTGTCAGGGGGGTGCACACTGCGCGTAAGGTGGCGGGAAACAATGCACATTGCTACAGGAAAGGGTGCTCAAAAGCACACGAGGTGGTAGGCATGGCCGCATATGGCTGCGGGCAATGGTGCAGGCAGCGCGCACTGGGCTGCTGCCCGTGCCGCACTTCCACGCACATGATTGCGACCACGACTGCACAAGCCTCGCACATGGTTTCGAGCATGGCCGCACATGCCACGTGAAAGTTTACAGACATGGCGCACATAACACGCAGATGGCTGCACAGTCGTGCCCAAGGTTATGTTCCACGCCGCACACGCCGCGTGTTTGGCTGCACTAACGGGCGTAAGGTTGCTGGCATGGCCACACATGCCCATGTCCCTGGTTGCCCTACCACTCGTAAGGTTGCGTGCGTTGCTTCACACCGCCCCCCAGGTTGCATGCATGGCTGCATGTGCCACGCCCATCGCTGCCTCGCCGCGCGCTTGGTTTTAAGATTTACCAGAAGTGCCACGTTAGAGGTTGCAGGCATGGCTGCACCGCTGCGCGTAAGGTTGCACTGCGTGGTCGCACATGCATCACCCATGGCTGCACTACCGTGCATAAGTTCATTGGCATGGCCTCCCATGCGTCAATCATGATGGCTGGCATGGCCGCACATGCCACGGGCATTTTAGCACATGGCGCGCATAAGGTTACACGCATTGCTGAACCTTCATGCCCACGTCTGCAGTCCGCCGTGCACATAGCCGCATGCACGTGGCTCACACATGGGTGCTGCCGTGGTCTCCATGGCCCATGCAACAGAGGCTCCTTTGCGGCCTTCGGCTGCACACGAGGCACCGACTGCTGCACACGCCAAGGGCATGCCCGCACAACATAGTTTGGGTCTTTAAATTATGTTGTGCAAAACATCCCTTTGAGTTAGAAAAGCCTTGAAATTGGCTATTTGGCACCCAAAGTACAATCATTTTCACTTAAACCCCGCATTTCCTATTTTTTGGGTATTTTTCGTAATGTTTCAATCATAAAATATTAAAAAATATCAAAAAATGTTAGAATGGTCCAATAGTTTTTCAGAACATTCTATCAATCTTTGGAAGACTTCCAAAATTTAGTTTTCAGAAAAATACATTAAAATGGATTTTTCATAGTGTTTTGAATTTAATATGTTTTTTAATATTAAAAAATTAATAAAAAATAAATATTTATCTAAAAAATATGATTTTTATATGAGAATAATCTTTGGATTTTTCCTTAATTTCTTACCCAGTTTCACCTAATTTGGATATTTGAAGCTCAAAAAATAGACCGGTATATTTTTGGGGGGGTCATGTCTCCTTCTGGAAAGGGGCAAAGAGCATAAGAGCTACCTTGAGGGAGGGGGGTGCCACTCCCCGAGTGGTTTTTGAAGGGCCGCACAGAGGGGCAACAGACGATGAGCGGGCATGGTAGGCAAACCCAAAAGACCCATGGCATGGGAAAAAAAGTGAAATGGCACGTGGGCTTCGATGAGTTGGCCTTTGGTGTGTGTCGAGGCTACCATGCCTGGGCCGACATGCATGGCTGTCGTCCGCGCTATGTC
>JAJSZK010000519.1:0-12498 GCA_022985045.1 Macadamia tetraphylla | reverse complement strand
TTTGACTAAAAATTATTTATGTTGCGAAAATTGTTGTGGCACAAGAAGGGAAACCCCAATACCTTGACCCCCTTAACCCAACACCCCAGGTGAAGGCGAGATGTGAAACTAGAACGTGGTGAGAATAGGCCACTGCACTTGCAAGCTATGCTAGCTGGCACCTTTCATATTCTAAACTTAATACCATATGTTGTAGGTCAAGAATATTCAAAGCATACTCATTCACTGAACCGAGTGGCTTATTTCCAAAGCTGTTGATTTGGATAGTGCATGACTGTCAGCAGTTCTAGACATACTATGGTACCTATTTTAGTGTCAGCAATCCGCATCTCTTAGGCTCCCACAGTTTGTAAACTAATTACTGCAAATTCCATTGACAACGATATAAAACAGAAGGACAATGATCAAAGTACTCTGCTCCTCTGTGTTGGGTCTCATTGTGATGAGCCAAATAGAAACATCAATAAGTGTCTATTTATTCATCTGTTCAAACACTCTCTGCTGTTGTATCCTCCTCACTGTTAGCCTATCTAGGTTTTAAATTTGCCACATTTCTTATGGAGTCCTATCATCCTATGTTGGCTATACTGGGCAAAGAGGACACAGAGGTCCCACCATTTTTATTTTGTTGTGTCAATCTGAAAAAACATACTGAAGTATGTTACCTCCACTCATCTTCGGAAGCCATGGTGTTTGGCTCTCAAAATTGAGGTCATTGAAGTCATTCTGATACTGGCCTTACATTGCAAAAGGAAGCATAATGTCCTTGCTTAATTTTTTTTCTTTGACATTATAGGAACAAGCAGCAAACCGGGAGTGCCCTATAGTGGAGACTGAGATTTGAGATAGGTATCTCCCACAAAGGCTTTAGGTGTCATTTTGTAGCCTGGGATGCCCAGAAACATATAATACCTCCACAAATATCCACAGCCCTGGCTCATAGCTTCTTGATTGCATTGGAAAGCTATTGAAATGCAGCATCTATCACCTCTGCGATTGTGTCATCTAGTCCTATTTTCTCCAGATCATCCAATTGCTCCCGATAGTAAAGATCTCTAACGATTACTTCCACTAACATTTTGTCAATTTCTTCTACCATTTTTTGCATTCTCAATGTGTTGGAATACACTTCACACAGTTTTTCTTTTAACTCAAATGTGGAGTACTGTTCGTCCATATAAACTTGCGTCTGCTCTCTAGATTCTCCCTCATTTTTTGAGTCTGATGTAGAATCATCTCCCTCCATACAAAGGAAGGGTAAATACTACCTGTTGGGTCAGCTATTAGGTCATCATTGCCAATGGCATAGACTGAGAAACATGTCGGATGTTCTGGTGAGTAATATTTTGACTCATCATCATAATCATTGTACCAAGGACCTTGGTACTCATCCCAGTCTAGATACCCATCATCCTCAGAGTCATCTCCATCCTTCTCATCTTCATTTTCGTCCTCATCATCATCATCATCATCATCATCCTCTTCTTTACTGATTTCACTCCCACTTGAGTCTTCATCAGATTCCTTAGGACCATCAAATTCTCTGGCATCTAAACACTCATAGTATTCAGAGAATATGGACTAGAAGATCTCTATAGGGTTGCTTCTATCATTGCTAGCTCGAAGTTAGACCAGTCCTGACTCATCATCCTCTGTGTCACTCCCTATGTAGATTAAGGAAGTGTATTCTTTGATCTGCTCTCTTATGACCAATGTGGTTACTGCTCTGAGAAGATCAGCTATAACCTCTTCAATTACCTCTGGATTGTCTTCTGAAGTTATAGCAGGCTATTAGAGAAGTGGGATCACTCTCCTGGTCTTCTCTTAATGCATTTACTGACCCTATTGATGAAGCCATCTTTGGGGAATCTAGTAGTGCAAGCATATCCTTCCAATCATACCTGTCCGTCCATCCTTCTTTTAGGTTATACACTGAACCTTAAGAATGGGATTGGTATGAGGGTGATAAGGGATATGAAATGGGATGGTATGAATATGATGTAATATGAGAGGTAGGATATGAAGATTGGGGGTGATAGGATGAAGAGGTTCCTCCACTGATTGATGATATGATAGAGACTGATAATGTGGTGGAGGCTAGTAATGCAGTGCGGTGGATTCTTTTGAGAGGAGGGATGGATGGGGGGCACCCAATATTCTAACTCTTCCTCTGAAGATTCTCTTCTTCTGGGGATTCTTATGACTCTAGCCCTTTGACTCATGATTTTCCTATAAGCATGTGCATTCATATGATTCTTTTGAGCTCTAGGTACAATGAGTTGAGTGGGGTCACTCCGTAGTTTCTTCATCTAGATTGTTCACATGATCGGGAGTGGGTTGGTATTGACATTGGGAGGCTACTTGATCTTAACCTCCATGGTTCCATTTTCTACCAAGTCTTGAATTGCATGCTGTAAACCCAAACATCTTTCAGTATTGTGCCCCTTCTGAGTGTGGTAGGCACAATACTCATGATCCCTATACCAAGCTGGAGGAGGGTTACTGATCACTCTTGGAGCCACTGTCCCTAGCAATCCTTACTTCTTTAACTTCTCATATGCCGCTATTACGGGCATTCCCAGATCAAAAAACTGCCTTCTTGGATGAGGAGCCTTTTGGGCGGGTGTATCTGCTTATATTATGAAGGGTTGTGAAGAGATTGTTGGTGAGACTGACTGTTGAACTGCACTCACCATATTAGTTTCTAGACCCTTTCCTCGTCTGACTTAGGTGTTCTTGCTTGCATCTTAGGAGGATCCTCGATACTGAGCCTCTCTCAGAATTCTATTCTCCACCCGTGTGCTGGTGGCTATCAAGGCATTAGAAGTTTGCAAATGTTGATAGTAAAGAATATCATAATAGGGCTCTGATAAGTTCTCTATTAACATCTCTACCTGCTCTGCTTCTAAAGGCCTATCTACCATCTTAGCGGCCTTGTCTCTGAATCTCATCAAGATGGCGGTGAATCCTTCCTTAGGCTGCTGCCTTAACGTCTCAAGCTCCTAATGTTTCACATCCACCTCAGTATTGTAGGAGTATTGTTTTGTTAAGGCCTTCACCACCGTCACCCAATTCTGAGTTTGTGATGACTCCAACTGTGTGAGTCACCTTAGAGTGGTCCCGATAGGGTTAATATGAAGGCTTGCCCCATCTGGTTATCTACAAGTTACCACGACTTGGCGATGCTGAGGAAGACCTTGTGATGAGCCTTGGGGTCTCCTGACCCATCGAATCTATCAGTCAGCCACTTGAATTTTTTTGGAATTCTTGCTCCAAAGAAGAAACTCATTTCCTCATAATAGACTGCTTGGCCTTCTGAGCCTTTTTTTACTCGAATCATGCTCTCCAACTTCTCTAACTACTCTCTGAGCTTCCTTTCTTTCTCTGTCTTTGGATGCTCAAAGCAGACGTGTGCTGCAAATTCCTCTTCTTCATCTTCGATCACTACCCTAGGGAGGGACCCTAGAATAGGCCCCTCGTTGACCATCAGGACGGGTAGGTGAAGATCCTCTCTACCGTTAGTGAACATGCTCGTTCCCTTAGTCAGCTCGGGAAGAATTCCCACAATGACCTGTAGCTCCATTCTAGCCTACATCTCTTGTTGCCGATGCTGGCTCATTTCTGGGAGGGTTTTGAAGTGTATGCAGTATCTGAGCTATCCCTATTTTGACTTCAGCCATTTCTATCTATAAGGTCTCCATGGGATAAACCCAGGACTTTTCTGATGTTTCCTTGTTGGGTGGATCCATGCTTACTGGGCTGTAATCACTTGGTAGTAGATAATCTCGAAGAGATGATGGAGGTGATTCTAGATTTAGGCGTGTCAACCGATTACCCTGACAAGTCCAAAGGGACCGTGGTGAATACTTGAGGTGTGGAATTGTGCCTAAGCCAAAAGTGGTTTATTTTAGGATTCTTAAATTCCCAACCCCTTGTTCATACATTCACTAAATTAACAAACGTTAATTCATCCAAGGTCAATCCGCTAAATGGTAGGGGTGGATAGGGTTTGATGCCCTTGGTCAACCCAATGCCATAAGTGGGAAGTCCATACAAATGGCTTGTTGAGAATATTCCCATAAGACATTCCATGTAATAAAGTTATGCTTTCCTTGCTCTTTTCCCACTAGGTGTCCTTCCTCCTAATTTTCTTGGGACTTCTCGGGACTTGACGTGACTCTGGTGGGATTGCCCCTGAGTCATGAATCTAGACTTTTTCCTTAAGGAATAGGGACACCTTTTATCCGAAACCCACTTTAGGAAAGCAATTTTTTATGACAGGAATATAGTGTAGGAACATTCCTTTCTAAAACCGCAAACAAGTTCTATAATTAGCTTGTGGTGCTCCTAGCTTCTTTATCAATTTTCTACATGATGCAAGCATGCGGTGGATGCAATAGGACCGACAAGGCTTCCTTGACAGGATCTATATACACAAGGTACGTGGTCCGTTTGATATACCCGTAGGTATGAGATCAAGGGGGTGACTTCCTTGCCCATTACTCGTGACTACACCCAAGGTTAAGCAATTAGCCATAAGGTGGTGGAACCCAAGTGATTATGAGCAAAAGTGTAATGTAGGGTAACTATCATTCGACCTCAGAATGCCATAAAGTGCATGGACCTCCCCAAGGCTGCTGGAACAAATACAACATCCTTACCATTTGACGATACCTTCCACTCTTGTATAGGAACCGGGTATCATTTGCTCTCAGAGTACTCTCCATAACATGTGCTGACCTCCCATGGGTGCGACCATGATAAGGAGTCCCTCGCCAATTGATTTCACTTCAAGCAAGATGCATGATGCGGTTAGCAAATACAATTACAAATATGGGCTTAGCCAAACACATTTTCAAACAAATGTGGTGGAAGATATTCTTGCATTTAAAGGTAGCATCCAGTATTGGAAGTTTGACATTTATCCCCAGTGGATTCGCCACTATAGGGGTAGCAGTCAGAGATGGGCTATGCATCCCCATCCTCTCTCCTCTCTCTCTCTCTCTCTTCAATGTTATGTGAGGGGAAGGGGTTCGAGTCATGTGTGCTTTGCTTGGGGGCCCCACACAGCCGTATCGCCGCTTAGAGATACGTGGAGGCCTATTTCATAAGAGTGTAAAATTCATCATTTGAGATGGGGGTTTTGAAGATGGTCCAATTCGGTGATCAGGATCATGCAAATGGGGTTTGGAGTCGCCACCTAGGGTTATGGGGCTAGGACCCGAGGGTGGGCCCGATTCCTGAGGAAAGGGCCCAAAATTTGGTCTGGTCTAGAGATTTGGGGTAAGTGTCAGGTTACAGAGTTGGGAAAGTGTTAAGCACCCAATCTGCCCAGTTCAACTGGTCTTCTTGCTAAATGCTTGAGAACGAATATTTTTCATAATTATTATTATTCCACATGTATGGCTAAGTTATCACACATATATACATTAATTGAATTCAATCTACTATATACACTAAGACAAGGTCTATTTAAAGTCTACATTACGACAAATTGGTTAAGAAATTATACCTGCACTTAACCCCTATTTCAGGTCAAAAGGGGTGGGCCCCTGATTAGTACCGGCTTGGACTATTTTTTAGATTCTCCTGGCTCAGGGGAAGATGGTCTTGACCTCCAAATTCCTTTCTTGAGAGATGCCAATTGTGATGGTATCCGGATAGAGTTTTGGCTAGGAACGGTCACTATCGGATTTGGATTCGGATAGAGCTTCAGCTAGGAAAGGCTATTTCTGGGATTGGGATAAGGTGGCACTCTAGTAGAACTTCCACTGGGAATGGCTATTTCTGAAAATATTCTAGGGACACTCGGATATGGGTTCAACTAGGAATGGATATTTCTGAAATAAAACGGGCCAACTTAAAAATGGATTGAAAAACTCCAAAGTCTCGAAGAACACATTGAAGATCTGAACAGAGTTTTAGATCTTAACAAAGATCTCTTCGTAGACCCAAAGAACCTCAAAAGGGGGGGTTTCTATCTCAAAAACGCTCAAGAACACTCAAGAACACTCAAGGGAGGTGACTCAAGAACATACTATTTTTGGATAAAAACTGGATCTAACTAAGAATTTGGATTGAAGATCTTCAAGATCCTGAAGAACACTTCGAAGATCCGAGTGAGTTTTTTGATCTTGACGAAGATCGTTCGGAAGATCAAAAGAAAATCAAGAGGGGGGAGGAAAATTTCACTCTAAAAGAGAGGGGGATTCTGGTGTGTTGGTGTTTTTTTCTAAGGGAGGGGGGTATTTATAGGAGAGGGGGAATCCCTTTATCCAGTGGACTAAAGGGGGGCTCTTACCTAAATTGAGGGGATATGATTTTTGTTCAATGGTAAAGAGGGGATTTTAAAGGCAAAATGGGTGGGGAGGGTTTTTGTCCAATGGGTAAAGGGGGTTTTCAGAAAAAATGGGAGGAGAGAGAAACTTTAGCCAAAAAAAGGTGATTTTTAAAAAAGCAGAAGGAGAGAGAAAGTTTAGGTAGGTAGTGCGGGTGATGTCATGGGTTCACGAATGCATGGGTGTGCAGGGTAATGTGCATAGGTTGCGGGCCACCTGCACATGGTGCAGGGATAGTGTGCATGGCCATACAGGCAAGGTGTGCATGACATGCAACAGGGGCATGCACATCGTGCGGTAGGGGCGCGCACATTGTGCGGTGGGGGTGCGCACAGTGTGTGGCGGGGCTGCACACAATATATAGTGGGGGTATTCCTGCATATGGCAGGGGCACGCACACTATGCAGCGGGGGTGCACACATTATGCGACGGGGTCGTGCACACTGTGCGGGTGGGGCATGCACACTGTGCGGCGAGGGCACACATGCGTGTGATGGGGGCATGCATGCATGTGGTGGGGGCACACAATGGTGCGGCGGGGGTGCACAACATGCAGCGGGGGTGCACAACATGCAGCAGGGGTGCACAAGGGTGTGTAGGCATAGCTGTGTGCATGTGCTATAGCCTGTGGGCAGCGAGCACGCAGTGTGCACATGAATATGAGTTTTTCCGATGATAATTACAGGAGATCCGTTGGTCCAATTTTGGCGTATCATATATCATCGGAATCATATTTTCAAGCACTATTCATCTGTATAGTCATCTTGACCGGATTCCTTCATATATAAAAAGTAAAAATTGGACCCCTTCCCTCCCACGCTGGGATTCTAGTGTTTCAGACCAGGTAGTGTTTTGGGGTTAGTAGGGGATGGATTTTAGGGTGTTTGGGTTAGGTGATGGATTTTTCTAGGTTTCCAGTGGGACTGTCCATGTGCACTGCATATATGCGAGAAGGGGTGATTTTTCAGGGATGATTGCCGAATATCTATCGGCCTAATTTTGACGTATCATATATCGTCGGAATCATGTTTCCGAGCACTATATATCTGCATGGTCATCTTGACCAGATTCCTTCATATATAAAAAGTTAAAATTAGACCTTCCACTCTCCCGCATGGGGACTCTAGGGTTTTGGATAGGGAATGTTTCCATCAGCATCTCTATCGATCGAAAGCCAGAAGTCATGTCCAAGATCCATATTTCATCATAGCTAGAGGAGGGTGACAAAATTTGGTGTCTAAATTGGTGGTTGGTGCTGGTCGATGCGTGATATGCATTTAAAAAAATGTGATTTTCGGGAAGATTATGGGAAATTCTACGGTCGATTTTGGCATACCATATATCGTTGAGTCTTACTTCTAAGTACTATGCATTACGGTCATCGACTGGATTCCTTCGTATATAAAAAGCCAAAATTGGACCCCTTCTCTCTCGTGCATGGGTTTCTAGGGTTTCAGGTCCGGGAGTGTTTTTGGGTTATTTGGGTAGGTAGGGGATCAATTTTTGGGTGTTTGTGATAGGTAGAGGATTTTTCCAGGTTTCCAGCGGGAGTGTCCATGTATGCGGCATGTGTACGAGAATACGTGATTTTTTGGGGGTGATTGCAGGAGATCCATCTATCCAATTTTGACATATCATATATTGTTAGAATCGTGTTTCCAAGCACTATTCATCTATACGGTCATCTTGACTAGATTCTGTCAGATATAACAGTCAAAATTAGACCTTCCTCTCTCCCGGGTGGGGATTTCCAGGATTTTGGGTAGGGGAGTGTTTCCATCAGCATCTCTATTGGTCGGAAGCCGAAAGTTGCATCCAAGATCCATATTCATCATAGCTAGAGGAGGATGACAAAATTGGGTATCTACAGAATGCCTCTCTTTGGCCGAGGCCTATGCTAATGGCCGAAGGGCAAAGAAAAGAGTGACCATATTTTGCCCCCCGAAGCATGTACTGCCGTCATCTTGCTCAGTTATGACGGAGTTAAAAAATGCAACAGATAATATCTCCTAACTACTTTGAAGTTGAGGACTTACCTAGGGCTGCCAATTATGGAAAGGAATTTCGCTTTTCCCAATCTGCAAAAATGTTAGTACTTTGATCTTTGAATTTCCTTAGCTAGGCTTCACATGTGCCAGTTCAGGGAATTTTGGTCTCCTGGCTGGGTCCTTTGATCCAATCTAGACTATCTGAGATCGAAGGTTATAAGAGAGGAATTCACTGCTTTTCCAATCCTATAACAGGTAAAACACTTGATTCTTTGAATTTGGCTTTACATGTGCCAGTTTAGGGAATTTTGGTCTTCAAGCTAGTTCTTTCGAACCAATCTGGACCATATGGTCTTCCGGGTGGGTTTTTTCAAACCAGGCTAGGCTATCTAGCCTTGTCAATTACATGAAAGAAACTCACTGCTCTTTCCACCCTATAAAAGATAATAAAAATTGATTTGGATTTTTTATTTGAATTTTGATGCTTGATTTGGAATCTTTTAATTCTTGCTTTTGATTTGTAATTTTGTTCATTGATTTGGTTTGAATTTTGATACTTGATTTGGAATCTTTTAATTCCTTAGTTCTTCTTTGAATTGAATTTGGACTTCTGAATTGGAATCCCAAAACAATTTTTTTTTTTTATAAAATGGGCCCTCTCCCCTGTTCATTATTCATTTTAGCTTTTCTGAGTGAAGTGAGTTCCTAGAAGTCTCTGGTTTTTCTTGGAATTTTCCTTCCTATTTTTGAAGTTTTTCACCTTGTTCATAAAGATCTTCATCTAATTCTTGAAGGAGGAGTTATTTAGAGAATTTGATATTCTTGTGGGATTTTATGCATATTGGGAAACTTTCTGGGGCTTCTTACAATTTATGAAAGTTTCTGGGGCTTTTACAGTTTTGGAAAATTTCTAAGGCTTTTGCAGTTTCTAAAAATATGACTGAAAGGAGGAAGAGGATGACTCTGGGAGAGGTCTAGCTCGAGAGTTGCAACAGTCCTTCTCACAGAGATGAGGGCCTGGCCGACTAGTACTCCAAGCAAACTCTTCACAACCGCCGAAATCACATCTACAACTCCATATGGGGTTCTTGGGTAAGACTTTACATCTCATTCATTATTTTGATCATCTTTTATTCCTATTTTGTTGTTCTTTTTTTTTTTTATTTATTGTATTTTTTTGCTTTTTGTTGTTTTTTTTTATTTATTATTTTTTATTTCCATTAGCATGGGGGGAATAAACCCACCTCCTTGGCCTCCTATGGCCATCCAACATGGTTCACCCCGGCATAGGATGCTTCCTCAGGTGAAGGAGATGGTTGATGATACCTATCAAAGGCGGCCCCTTTAGAGACCGAAGTTTAATCGCCTTTGGTGGGGGCCGATGGAGGGGTGGTGGTTGAGTACTCACACTTTCCCCCTTTCCCCTTGGTGAGATCACCATTACACCTATGTGCTTCTATGCCTTAACAGCATTCCATTTGGGGGTAGATCCATGACCCTACCCATAGGATTTTCAATTGTAAGGAGTTTGTAGATCCCGGTATCACCATTAAACCCGGGCGAATGACCCCTTAGGGAGATTAGTGCCCAATGGTGGAAGTCAACTTGGGGAGAATCCAGCAATATGTCTTAGGTGGCATGTTCCTTCCGCTGTTTGCCATGGGTCAATGCCTTTCAATGACCTCCAAGGGGAGTAGATATCCCCCGGGTGTACTTCCTCAAAGATCTTCACACAATAGATTCCTGGGATGGGGGGCCACTTATGCATATCTCCCGACCCCGGACTGTTGACCTATGGAGATAGAGGCCTCAAGGGGCCCACATTATCCGGTAACTTTCCTTCTCATATCTATTTTTTTAGTCATTTGGTCGTTTCTTACTTTGATTTCTTGAAACAACCCTAGTGTTTTGAGCACTTGGGGACCATACCCCCAAAACCGAGGACCCCGAGACATTCTTCTTCCCTTAGCCACCAAGTGGCCCGATGCCATCCTCGGGCCAGTGCTCATTCTTTTTCGAACGATCTCACTAAGGTATGCCATGTCGGCGAGAAATTTATTTTGATGTTATACTTCCCCTTCCCTTTGGGTTTGTGGGGGTTACTTGAAGACTATTCCATGACCTTGTGTTTTGATTATGAGAGAGTCACCTTGGCTCATCAATTTTGAGAACCGAGCCCTTTTTCGGGCATGGGGGGCCCCTACTTAGGAGAGAGTAGTACCCCATTGGTCAGACATCGATCCATGCCCTTCTCCCAGTCTTTCTCCACCCACTATGCATTGTCCAGAGATTGTCCCTACAGACGAGATGAAGTGCTTGGCTAACAGATTATAGGAGGACTCCTTTCTTGATCTGGATAGGGACTACAGAGCCTTCCTAGAGGAGGAGACAATGTGCACCCCTGTCGGTCCCAATGGTCCAATGGTATGTTGCCCTTTCTTGAGTAGTTCTTGCAGATTCTTCCTTGTTTTGGACTTGGCTGATGTTCTTTCAGGGGATAATGAGACGTGCAGATCTTTCTATTGTTTGATCACATCCCAGTGTTACCGATCCTTCACAAGCAGAGCCCTCTACCAGTGTTGGTGAGTCTCTCAGGGTTGCTAACATCCCCTTTTGTTGCTTCCCTACCTGGACCTATCCCAACGCTGCCAACCCTAGTCTCCCTCATCTTCTTGAGCCAAACACAAATGTAGACGCTTCCCTTAGGCAGCCTATTCCTTATGATTATGTGGGTATCAGATCATTTTCTAATTAACTCTCGAATTCATTTGGCTGATATGCTCTTTCTCAGGTGTCCCCAGAGGTCTATGTTGTGATTAGAAGGATGCACTTTTGGCCTGACAAGGTGATAGTTGCCAAGGATCGGGAGATTGCGCGATAGGGTGCGCTGATTGAGGACCTGACCGAGAGGCTGGAGTAGGTTGGACTAGCATCTGTGGATTCCCTGGTGCTTCATGAGGATGGTTCAGAGTACAGTTCAGATGATGGCTTCTGACCCATATGGATTTGTTCCTATATTTCCTACAAACACAAACACATGGATATTTTCTTTTTTTTTTCTTTTTCCCTCCCCTTGTTCGTTCATTATTTTATTTAAGCATCTCTATGAAAATTTACTTTTGCCACAAAGAAAATATTTCTTCTTTTTTTCTTTTTGTTGTTTTGTTTGCTTGTAATGCTTAGGCACAATCAATTCCATAACTCAAGTCATAATTAGAATAATCGGGATAACATGAAAATCCAAATACATCTTCATTCCATTACCAAGTGAATTTCATGAAAAGGAGGACAACTTTCCTACCACAGATGGGATAGGTAAATAACAAGGTGGGAAGACAATTCTTGAGGTGGGTGAAAGTTCATTAACTCTTCTGGGTCTGTCTCCTTGAGCCCGTATTGTCGACTAATGTATATAGGCAAATAAAAGGACATGTGAGTTAATCCCATCAATCTGAAATAGTTGTGGCCAAGGATCTTCATCAGAAAATCTTCTTGTCGCTTCCTTGGGCACCTCCATGCGATATCCTACACAGTCCTTTCCTACAGGTACTTTTCCCAATTAGTGAAATGGTTGAATTCCGAAACTTCTCTCTTATCCCGGTAAAAAAAAAACTCGAGTAGGCTTCCTCTTAATGGTGTGGTGAGCTTCATTTTCCCTCAAGGAGCCAAACCCTGAAAAATTACGGGGACTCCCTTGATAATGATCTAGTCTAAATCTGTGGCCATGGCTCATGTCATCGAATCCCTTGCATATTTATGCAATAACCATAGGGACAATATCACCTCCCTTCTTCAACTATTTTACTACCTCAATCAGAACAGATGGTGCACCATGCCCAGGAGTGCAGAGAACATAACAAGCCTTCATGCAAAGTAAAGAAGCATCTAGGGATCACTACCAATGGATTCCTCCCATTGGTCAATATTGGATGAAGATTGAACCACCTTCAGATTGTCGATCTTCCCATACCTGATAAACTGCTTTACTTCTTCTTCTTTCCATCCAAAGAAATCTTGAATTTCCTCTAAGCAATCTTCCTTCAAAGAGGGTTGGAACAAATTGTCTTTGGGTGGAGATATCATACAAATCCAAAATTCTTCAAGAGTTGGGTAAATCTCTACTAATCCAAACCGAATTACTTACAGGGTTTGGGATCCAAGGTTTTTTGGGG
>JAJSZK010000518.1:0-11869 GCA_022985045.1 Macadamia tetraphylla | reverse complement strand
AAAAACCACCTTTATTATGCATAGGGCCCTCGGGTACGATAAGTGCATGGCTTGGGTATGGACTTCACTAGGCATGCTCCAACTCATTTGACCAACCCGAGTTCGAGTCACCCTTGCCACCATTCTCCATAAAGTACCTATCATGGCTTGCTCGGGTTCAGGTCTTACAAGACCAAACCAACCAATCGTAATTAGACCGGTTTAGAAAGTAGGGTATTACATATATGATACATTCGATTGCCCATCGCTTGTGGATGAAAAGCAGACTCAAATTCACTTGTGTCCCCAAGGTCTACTGAAACTCTCCTGTAATTTTGATGTAAATCTCGGTCTCTATCACACAATGCTTACCGATACTCTATGTAAACGGACTATGTTATCCATATAACGTTGGGCTAACCTATCCATGGAGTAATTGGTCTTAATAAGAATAAAATGAGTAGTCTTTCCATGGGTGTATGGGGTAGTCTCGTGACAAAATCCATGGTGGTCCTATCCCACTTCCACTCCGGTACTGGGAGTTGCTGCAAGGTACCACATAGTCGATGCCTCTTTGCCTTGACCTTCTGACACACAAGACATTTTTCTACATACAAGGCAATAGTGGTCTTCATTACTAGTGATGAGCACATTTATGTGTGAAATCTAGGGTAGTAAAACATGCATTTTACATATTTAGAATGGAGCTACCTTGGGTTTTACTCTCTTTTTGCAGGTTTTATATTTTCAAGGCCTTAAGGACTATCGGGAGCTATATCTTCAATTTTACACGTAAAGAGGTCCTATTTCTTTCCATGGTTGCGAAGAGGATAAATTCGAGCAAAATGGACGTGTTCAATTAAAAGTACACATTCGCTTGGTCACCAGATGAATAATTATTCTTTTCGTCGTAAAAGAATAATGGATCGAACTTAACCGAGATGCGTAACCACCTGTTTGCAATTGTCCTGAGGTACAAGGAATACCCAAATGCCAACAAGGATCGATGGACCACATCTTTAAGTGATTAAAGATTTGTTTTGGTAACAACAACTACGAGCTTAGTTGGTGAGCTATGGTGTACAAAATTCTCTTGCTCACCAAGAGGTCTCAAGTTCAATCTTATGGTTGTTTTTTAGAAGATTTTGTTGAAGATTTCGCCACTCACTTAAAGCACTAAGGGCATGGAGGGATTTCCACATCAAGTTAAGCAAGCAAAATCGTGGAAGCAAGAAGAGAAGAAAAAGGAAAGAGAAAAAGGGAGAACCAAAATTGTCCAAATCTTCTCTCTCTCCACATCATCACCAAAGATTGTCCAAATCACACAAAGGAAGAAAAAAATCGTCCCTAGGAGAGAGAAAAAAAGAAGAAAATAAATTAGAAAAAAAAGGAAAGAAAATAAGCAAAAAATTTTAGGAAATTTCTCAAAATTTATTTCTCTCTCTCTCCTCCATCTTAGCACTTTTGGACTCAAAAGATCTCACAATCAATTGTGGGTTTCTCTTTAGGAAAGAGAAAATTGTTACCCTACCTCCATTCCCTATAAATACAACTCATGTAAGAGGAGGAGACATAATTCATTCTTCTTCTAGTTTTTTTAGTTGCTCTCTCTCTTGCTCTCTCTTTAGTTCTAGTTCTTCTCATTTTGCTTTAATCACTTTTGTAATAGTTTTTTTTTAATGTCAATTAATGCAAGCACTCTTTTATTTTTATTCAGCCTTTTATGTTTATGATTTATGCAATTGAGTTGTAATTTTTAAGTTATAGTTCTAGGCTTAGATCTAGGTGACAAGATCACGAGCCGTGGAGCAATTTTTTCAAGTTCAAGCATTGATTCAAGTTAGGTCCTTCAGAGTCTTCTCTCCTCTCATTCCTCTTCGACTACCCTTCTTTCTTAATTTAGGATTTTTTTTCAGTCATTACATTATTGCTATCCCTTCTCAAGGTTCATGGCTAGTGTATGTGTTGGCTTTGCCCTCCTAGCCATAGAACCATCAATTTATTGTTTTATTTTAATTGTCTCCCTTCCCTAAAGTCAAGTAGAGTAACCCTTGTAAGAGTGACTTTCGTCAAGTAGGGAAGCTCATATTATGATGCATCCCGGCAAGTAGAGAAACCTACTTGTGAGTCGCTCTCTAGTTTTTATCCCTTTCTTTACTTTATTTTTATTTCAGCTTTTATTTTTCCTTTATTATTTTTTTTTTAATTATGTGGGTTGTTTATTTTCAGTTATTTATTTATTTAATTTTAATTGCGTGGCTTGCATCTTTAAATTCTTAGATGACTAATGGTTAGGACGTTATTTTTAGGACGGTAATTATAATTAGATCACAACCATTAATCGCTCACTTTCGCATTATTAAAAGAAATAAAAATAAAGTGGTCGCTCTCCCTGTTCAATTCGAGCTACACCGATCCGTACGTTTATGTTACATTTTTCTACATACAAGGCAATAGTGGTCTTCATTACTAGCCACCAATAGCTTTGTTTAAGATCTTTAAACATCTTTATTCTTCCAGGTGAAATGAGTACTTGAATCGTGTGCTTCTTTCACAATCTTGTCCTATATCTCCATGTCGCACACATAACTTGTCCTGAAATAGTAATGCAACGTCATTGGCTATTGTGAAGTCAGGGTCATTCATTGTCTGATCTTGAATTTGTAACATGATCCTTTGCAGCTCATGATCCAATGATTTTTTCGGTATCACCTCTTATCTGATGGATGGATGTACCTAGAAGGCTGACAAGGATATAGTCAACTGCTTAACATCATCTAAATGATGTTCGACCTCCAATGTTGCTCCCTCATATAAAAGGATTTCATCCATCAATATCACCTCCTGTATCAATTGGGGACTGACAGCTAAATACGAAAGTGGTACGGTCTGAGCCTTCCGACTTAGAGCGTCAACCACCATATTAGCCTTGTCTGGGTGATACTGAATATCACAGTCATAGTCCTTCATCAGTTCAAGCCATCTCCTTTGTCTCATGTTTAAATCTCATTGGGTGAAGAAGTACTTAAGGCTTTTGTGATCAATGTATATTTCACACTTCTCCCCATACAGGTAATGACACCAAAATTTCAAGGAAAAGATGACTGATGCCAATTCTAAATCATGAGTGGGGTAGTTCTTCTCATACTCCTTAAGTTGCCTTGATGCATATGTGTTTGAGATTTAAAATGTAACCGGCCGCACGGATCAAGTAGCCCTAAAAGGGAGAGCAGCCATTTTTTTTTTTTTTTTAATAATGCAAAGTGAACTAAATGTTTGGGATCCAATTCTAATTCCCGCCCTAAACATATGTATCTAAAAAAACCCCCCCTAACCATTCGTCATCTAAGAATTTAAAGACGAAAAAGCAATTAAAATTAAATAAATAAATAACTGAAAATAAACAACTCATAAAAAAAAAAAAATAAATAAAGAAAAAATGCTGAAATAAAATAAAGTAAAAAAAGGGAAAAAAGCTAGAGAAAACTCAAAGTGGGTTTTTCTACTTAGCCCGAGGGATGCATCAAAATTGAGCTTCCTACTTGACCAGAGTCACTTTTAAAAGGGGTTTTCCCACTTGGCTTTAGGAAAGGGGAGAAAATTTAAAAATAAAAATTTTAAAATTGATGGTTCTATGGCTAGAGGCAAAGCCAACACATACACTAGCCATGAACCTTAGGGAAAGGGATAGAAATAATGTAACGATCAAAAAAAAAATTAAATTAAGAAAGAAAGGGTAGTCAAGAGGGAATGAGAGGGGGAGAAGACTCAAGGAGCCACTTACTTGAATCAATGCTTGAACTTAAAAAAATTGATCCATGCCTGTGATCTTGTCACCTAGATCAAGCCAGAACTATAACTTAAAAATTACAACTCAATTGCATAAATCATAAACATAAAAAGGCTGAAAAAATAAAAGAGTGCTTGCATTAATTGACAAAAAAAAACTATTAAAAAGTGATTAAAGAAAAAAAGAGAAGAACTAAAACTAAAGAGTGAGAGAGGAGAGAGAGAGCAACTAAAAACTAGAAGAAGAATGAATTGTCTCTCCTCCTTTACATGAGTTGTTTTTAAAGGGAATGGGGAGGTAGGTAACAAATTTTCTTTCCTAAAAGAGAGAAACACACAATTGATTGTGAGATCTTTTGAGACCAAAAGTGCTAAGGGGAGGGGAGAAGAGAGAAATAAATTTCCCATAATTTTTTCTTATTTTCTTTTCCTTTTTTTCTAATTTATTTTTCTTCTTTTTTTCTCTCCTAGGGACGATTTTTTTCCCTTTTTGCTTTATGTGATTTGGACAATCTTTTGGATGAGATGGGAGAGAGAAGATTTGACAATTTTTTTTTTTTTTTCTTTTTTTTTTTTCCCCTTTTTCTTCCACGATTTTCCTTTCCTTTTTTTTTTTTTTTTTTTCTTCTTGCTTCCATGATTTTCCTTGCTTCTAATTTGATGTGGAAATCTCCTCCATGCCCTTATTTTTGGGTGAAAAGGGAAATCTTCAACAAAATCTTCAAAAAACAACCCTAAGATTCAACTTGAGACCTCTTGGTGAGCAAGAGAATTTTACAATAGCTCACCAACTGTTTTGGTAGTTGTTGTTACCAAAACAAATCTTTAATCACTTAAGGATGTGGTCCATCGATCCTTGTTGGCATTTGGAGTATTCCTTGCTCCGGGACAATTGCAAAGGCTGGTTCGATCTCGGTTCGCTCGATCCATTATTTTTTTCCCGACAAAAGAATAATCATTTGTACGGTGACCAAACGAATGTGTACTTTAATTGAACACGCCCATCTTGTCGAATTTCCCTCTTCGCAACCATGAAAAGAAATAGGACCTCTTTATGTGAAAATTGAAGATATAGCGCCCGAAGTCCTTAAGGCCTTGAAAATATAAAACTCCAGAGAGTAAAACCAAGGTAGTTCCATTCTAAATATGTAAAATGCATGTTTTACTACCCTAGATTTCACAATAAATGTGCTCATCAATATGCTACCACCTTGTCGTACGCATGAAACACAACCTAACCTACCTTAGATGCATCAAGATAGAGTCATTCACCCGTACTTCATTTGGAATGGTTAATAGGAGTTGACACTAACTGCTTTAACTATTGAAGTTGTTTTCACACTCTTTGGGCCATTCAAACTTTACACCTTTTCCCCGATCAACTTAGTCATTGGAGCAGAAAGTCAAGAAAAGTTTTCAATAAAGTGCTAGTAAACCGCTAAACCCAAGAAGCTTCAAACTCTATTACATTCTTTTCCCTTCCCTCACTATAGATTTTACTTTTTCGGGTCCACCTCGATCCCATTCTTAGACCCCCGTGTTCTAGGAATCCAACTTGCTTGAGCCAAAATTCACATTTGCTGAATTTGTCATATGATTGTTGTTCTCTTAATCTGTGTAACACCATTCTCAAGTGTTTTGCATGTTCTTCTTCAAACTTCGAGTAAATCAAGA
Source organism: Macadamia tetraphylla (assembly GCA_022985045.1). Lineage (NCBI taxonomy): Eukaryota > Viridiplantae > Streptophyta > Magnoliopsida > Proteales > Proteaceae > Macadamia > Macadamia tetraphylla. The sequence goes on along the minus strand of JAJSZK010000518.1, from coordinate 6,427 downwards.
TGTCATCAATGAAAACGATGACCCACTTATCAAGGACATCATAGAATACCCAGTTTATTAAATCCATAAAGCAGCCAAGGCATTGGTTAGCCCAAATTATAGCCACTTAATTCATAATGACTATATCAAAAATTTTAAAGGTCGCTTTTGGTATATCAACGCCCTTTTTCTTGAGCTAGTAGTAACCCAATCTGAGATCAATGTTGGAAAACACCTTAGCACCTTGCAATTGATTGAAGAGATCATCGATGCGTGGTAATGGATACTAGTTCTTAATGGTCAACTTGTTCAGTTCCCGGTAATCGATGCACATACGCAGACTACCATCCTTCTTGACAAATAAGACTAGTGCACCCCAAGGTGACACACTTACGATAAACCCTTTTTCAACAAATCTTGCAACGGGTTTTAGCTCTTTAATTCAACTGGTGCCATCCTATATGGAGCCTTAGACATTGGGGCAGCTCTGGGAATTAAATCAATAGCAAACTTTAACTCTCTATCAGGCGGTAGCTGGCTTACATCATCTGGAAAGACATCAGGGAATTCTTTGACTACCTCTAATTCATCCATGGAGTAACCTTCGATCCACCTTAGTATGATGCAAAGTAGCCCCCGACATCCATTTTCTAATAACTTCACCGCCTACAATGTAGAGATAATGGTCTTTCTAGGTCGCTTAACCTTTCAAATTGATATACAAGCTCTTCCCCCTTTTTCATCCAACACTTTAACTTGTTTCTCAAAAACACATCACATTTTCTCAATGAGCCGATAACCAATCCATGCCCGTAATGACATCAAAATTTTACATATTGAATTTGATAAGCTAGGCATCCAGCCTTTCGTTAATTTCAACAACACGGGCCCCCAAACTTCTTTTCAACTATTCCACTGGCCGGGTAGGCGTTAACAACTAACTTGCATTCTAAGGTCTTAGATGGCACATTAAGCTTCTTAGCAAATCTCTTAGACACAAATGAATGCCAAGCTTCAAGTTGAATAAGACATATTGTTAGATCAAACACCAAGAAATACAAAAAAATAGACAAAAGATTCGTAAGACACAAAGATTTAACGAGGTTCACACACTAGGGTGGTGTTCTACGTCCTCGGGTGAAGAAGAAGATGTTTAACTATACAGAAGAGAGATTACACCCAAGTAACGGTGAAAAAACTCACCTTGAAACCTTAGCTCAAAAAAACCCCAAAATACAATAACAATTCTCAACAAAACAATAGTACATTATATACTCTAAGTCACGGGTTGACGAATCGGGTTGCCACCAAAATATGTCATATTGGGTCAATCTTCAAAATGGGTCAAGAATTTGAGGCAAACTTAACAAATCTCCACCTTGGCTCGAATTCTCCTCTAACAAACAAACAAATAGCTAAAATCTTCATCTTCTCCAATAGCCGTCCAAAGGGCTGAACTTAAACATGGAAAACACCAAGTAAGTTCCAGCAATGCTCAAACTTATCGACACACAAAAGGCTTAGTCATCATATCAGCTGGATTGTCTGCAGTACCAATCTTCAACACTTGAATATTACCCTAAGCAATTATCTCTTTGATGAAATGATACCAACAACAATAAGCTTGGGCCCTCTTATGATACATCGATCTTTAGCCAAGTGAATATCACGCAATCACAATGGACAATAGTCACCCCATAATCCATTCCGAAGTTTTCCCAACAAACCTCTAAGCCAAAGAGCTTTTTAATTGCCTCACCATTGCCATATACTCTACTTCAGAGTAGACAATGCAATCGGGCTTGTATGGTAAGTTTCAACTAACTGCATTTCTCTAAGAGTAAATACATAGCCTATGAGTGACCTCCTCTTCTCAAGATCACCAAAGATAATCTGAATCAACATAACTAGATAAACTATCACCATTCCTTCCAAACTCCAAACAAACACCAAGGGTCCCTTTCAAGTACCTAAGTATCCACTTCACTGCTTCCCAATGAGTTTTACCCAGAAATGACAAGTTTTTTCTCACCACACTGACATCCTGTGAAATATTGGGACGAGTGCAAACCATAGCATACATAACGGAGCCAACTGCACTAGAGTATGGAACACGTGATATGTACTCCACCTCTTCATCTATCTTAGATGATAGAGCAGCTGAAAGTCTAAAATGAGATGCAAGACTCACTTACAGTTTTGGCATCTTTCATGCCAAAACAATTCAATACCTTCTCAGTGTACTTCTGTTGAGATAGCCAGCTTCCCTACTTTTCTATTCCTTTTGATCTCTATAGCAAGGATCTCCTTGCTCCCCCCAAAATTTTTTCATCTCCAATTCGAACTTAATTTTTCCCTTTCCCAACCTATTGACCCTGCTCGCTTTTGCTACAATCAACATATCATCAACATAAAGTAGAAAATATATGAATGATCCATCGGGGAGCTTTTTAAAAAAAAAACAAATATATTGACACTTGCGATCCAAAACTAGCCATAACTAAATCAAACCTTTTATACCAATGTCTAGGGGACTATTTGAAATCATATAGGACTTCTTCAAAAGCATACATGGTCCTCCTTACCTTCAATAACAAACCCTTTAGGTTGGTGCATATAAATCTATTCTTCTAGTTCACCATGCAAGAATATTGTTTTCATATCAAGTTGCTCCAACTCCAAATCATGCATAGCAACTAAAGTAAGTAGGACACGAATAGAACTATGCTTAACAACATGTGAGAAAACACCTTTAAAATCAATTCCTTGTACTTGACTGTAGCCCTTTGTAACCAACCATGCTTTGTACTGAACATCTTCAACACCTGAGGCGGATTCCTTCTTCTTGAAGACTCATTTGCAGCCAACAATTTTTTTCCCTGTTCTCGGCTTGACAAGCTCCCAAGTCTAATTTTTATGAAAAGATTCCATCTCCTCATTTATGGAAATCAACCATTTTGAAGAATCAATAAGTAAACTGAATATTCGCAGTGCTCACTATTTTCAATTGTACCCGCAATAGACAATGTATACAACAAATTCATCATGTCCATACTTTTGTGGTTGCCTAATATTCCTCCTTGGTCTACCCTTTGGGCATATTGTACCGCTCTTCTTCTTGATTCTCTTGAGCATCATCTCCTTCAAGAAAAGTAGGGTTGAATTGAAATAGATTGTGCTTTGTTTGAAGATGAACCACTAATTTCAAACTCCACCTTCTCTCTAGATTTTTCTTGACCTTCATCACAATAAATAGGAGTTTCTTTCCTAGGATGCAACATAGTATTCATCAAAAGTAATATCTCTCTAATAAGAAATTTTGAAGATTTTGGGATTAGAACACCACAACCTGATCCTTTCACTTAGATCCATACCCAAGAAAAATGCATTTCTTGGCCTTAGGTTCCAACTTCCCCTTTATTCCCTATGCATAAGCAGGGCATCCAAATACTTTAAATTAGAGTATTCTATAGGCTTATGTGACCAAATTTTCTTGAGTCTTGCACTCAATAGCTATGCAAGGAGATCGATTCACCAACAAAGTTATTGTGTTAACCCTGCTAGAACTCCTTGCCAATCCTACATTTGCTAAATACACCTTGCCTTTTCTAACAAGGTTCTATTCAACGCCCGCCACTCCATTCTCATTGGGTGTTTAATAACTATATGGTGTCTTGCAATACCTTCATTTTATAGAATTCATTAAAGTAACCTTCATGTAACTCTAGGCCATTATCGCTCAACCTCTTAATTTGTTTCTCGGTCCCGCTTTCAAGAAAATTCTTTCACTATTTGAAAGTGGAAAATACTTCTTTTTTGTGCTTCAAGAAATAGACCTAAACCTTCTTAGAGAAATCATCAATGAAAGTAAGGACCTTGCATTAGCCCCTTTAAAGCAACCCCGTGGTCCCCATAGGCCTGAATGGATGTAGTCTAAAGTTTCATCCCGTGAATAACAAAGATAAACTAATTTCTTTTGCTTCCCAAACACACAATGCTCACAGTAACTCCATTGCTCTTGTAATCACCACAAACAACCCCTTTTTACTTAATGATGTCATCCTCTTTCCCCTCATATGGTCTAACCTCATGTGCCAAAAATTTTGTGACATCTAATTCAGATATAGATGATGAAGCTACCGCAATGATCCAAAGGATCGGGTAATTCTACAAAACATATAAACCGCCAACCTTGATTCTATGTATCAATAAGAGAACACCCTGTGATCTTCATGACCCACTTTCAGTCAGATACTTGCACCCATTTGAATCAAAAGTGCCAAAAATGAGGAGATTCTTTTTCAAATTAGAGACATGCTTGACATTAGACAAGGTTCGAAATGCCATCATGATATTGATCATTCTCACTCTAATAATCTTATAAGAAGCATTGTTTTCCATCAACACAACTCCACCTTGAACTAATTCGTATGTGGAGAACCATTCACATTGGACACATATGATAGGAACAACCGAGTCAAGAATCCATTTATCCCGTGATCCGACCGCATCACCACCAAAAGCATATCGACTCATTCTCATCTTCAAAAAATACTAGCTTCTATAGAATCATTTTCTTATGTTGATTTTGGGCACCACCACCGCTTCTTCTTATTTAAAAGCTTTTAGCATTTAGATTTAATATACCCCTTTTTTTTACAAAGAATTGCGTCAAATTTTGTACTTAGATTTTGATCTAGCCTTCTTTGTCACCATCTAACCCCTTTCATTTGTTCTTTCTCCGCCAAACCAAACCACCGATTTATTGGTAGATGTCAACTCATCATCAATCTTCCGCTTGCTTTGTAGATTTATTTTGACATCCTTAATGAGATTGTTTTCTACTATAAATCATGGCATCCCTAAAATTTTATAAGATAGAAGCAGAGAACATAACAATAATAGGGCCAAATCTTTATCGCCCATTTTAATATCTATCCTTTTCAAATCAATAATAATAGAATTAAACTCATATATGTGGGATTTAATAGAAGTACATTCACCCATATGAAGAGTATACAATTGTTGCTTCAATCTCAACCTATAGGTGAGGGATTTGGTGAGGTAGAGGTTCTCAACTTCACCCACAACCCCGCACCGCTTTCTCCGAGAGAACTTTCTCAGAAACATCATTCAAAGATACAACTAAATAGTTAAAAAGGCTTTATCATCTAACTTGCTTCAATCATCATTGGTCATAGTTGTAGGTTTCTTTGTCTTCCCAAATAGGGTTTTTCAAACCGCTATGTGAGAATAGCCATCATTCAACTTGTTATAGACAAAAACCCATGTTACCATCGAACCTATCAATATCGAACGTTGTAGTCAAGGATCAAGTAACCCAAAGCTCTAATATCAGTTTGTTAGTGATGATCACATTTATGTGTGAAATCTGGGGTAAAAATATACATTTTATATATTTAGAATGGAGCTACCTTAGATTTTACTCTCTTTTCTGGTTTTATATTTTCAAGGCCTTAGGGCTATCGGGGATATATCTCCAATTTTACATGTAAAAAGATCATGCTTCTTTTATAGTTATGAAGATGATTCTGAGCAAGATGAATGTGTTCAATTAAAGTATACATCCGCTTGGTCACGACAAATGATTATTCTTTTTAAATAAGAAAAGAATAATGGATCAAAACGAACCAAGATGTAAACCATAATCAAGTTTTCCCAAGGGTATAAGGAATATTCCAAATACCAACAAGGATCAATAGACCACCCTTAAGTGATTGAAAATTTATTTTTGGTAACAAACTACCTAGCGAGTTGGTGAGTTGTGGTGTGCAAAATCCCCTTTCTTATTAGGAGGTCTCAAGTTTGAACCCCTTGGCGCCTTTTTTAGGTTTTTTTAAAAAACTTTCTCACTCCTACTCATCACTTAAAGGAGGTCCCAAAATGGTTAAAAAAGTTTGAAGAAGAGAGAAAAAATAAAAGAAAAATAAGAAAGAAAGAAAAGAAAAGAAAACTAAAGGGGATGTATGCAATTTTCCATTAAAATAGAATATTGTCCAAATCCAAGCAAGAAAAATTGGCAAGGGGGGTTTCTTACGTAAGAAAAGAGAAAAAAAGGGGGAAATAAATGGTGTCCAAATCTTCTCTCCTCCACATCATCACCGTAAGATTGTCCAAATCCCCAAAGCAAGAAGGAAAAACGCCAAGGAGAGAAAATCCCAACAAGAGTTGCAAGATTTGAAGAGGGAAGAAAGAAGAAAATAAATTAAAAAAAAGGGAAAAAAAATAAGAAAAAATTTTAAAAAATTTTTTCCCAAATTTATTTCTCTTTTTTCGCCCCCCTCCACCCTTTGCACTTTTGGGCTCAAAAGATCTCACCTACCAATTATGAGTTTCTCCCCCTTAGAAAGAGAAAATTTTTTACCCCCCCTCCCCATTCCCCATAAATACAACTCAAGCAAGAGGAGGAGACACTTCATTCTTCTTC
>JAJSZK010000517.1:0-12753 GCA_022985045.1 Macadamia tetraphylla | reverse complement strand
TAATAAATCAGTATTTGGGATGTGCCGATAAATGGGTAATTATTTATTGATGACATCTTGATCTACTCAAGACCGAAGAGACACACAACACTTGAGAATGGTTTCAAAGGTTGAAGATCAGGGGTTGTTTGCCAATGCACAAGTGTGAATTCTAGCTTGAACAAGTTGGATTCACGGGGTAAGTTTAAAGCGAATAATAGATCGATAAGGTGAAAGCAGAGTGGAATGGGAAAGCCCAAAGAATGTCACCGAAATCGAAGCTTCTTGGGTTTTTGGATACTCCGACGTTTCATTAAAATTTGGAATCTGCACCATGACCAAGTTGACAAAAAGGGTGTGAAATTAGGGGGATTGTGAAAGAGCTTCGGGAATTGAAAGAAAGGTTGGTGGCGGCCCTGTCGACTATTCAAAACCCCGGGAATGAGTTATACCGATGCTTCCAAAGTTGGTTTGGGTTACATTCTCACCCAGCATAAGGTAATAAGGGGCACCCCGACAACTAAAAGTATGAGAAGAATTACCCCATTCATGACTTGGAACTACTGTAGTCATTTTTCCTTAAGACCCGGGACATTATTTGTATGGTGAAGTGTGAGATATCGTGATAAAAAAAAGCACAATACTTTTTCCCCCCAAAAAGGATTTGAACATGAGGAGAAAATTTTTGGGAACTCATAAAATTATGATTCGACATTATTATCATCCGGCAAGGCTAATGTAGTGGCGGATGCATTGAGTGGAAAAAGGGTTGCTCTCATATCAGTCACCCCACCACTTTGTAAAGGGGCGATGCTAATGGATGAAACCCTCTTTTTGAAGGGTAACCTTAGAGATTGAACCTCAACAAAAACCTTAAATGGTTTTTTATCCAAGGCTCTATTGCATCCGGTAATTAAAAAAGAGGTAATAATGAAGCAACCTTTGGACCCGAATTGGGGGGATCGAGTTAAGGTTAAAAGATCAAACAATAAACGCCCAAATTTTTGCTTTAGCGGTGATGGGGCATTGATTTTTGGGGCAGTTGTGTGTACTTGATGATTTGGATATACAAGACAAGATAGTGCGAGAAGCATATAGCTCGGTACTCACTTCACCAAATACCAAGATGTACAAAGACCTCAAACAAAATTCTGGTGGCCAAACATGAAAGTCACCATAGCTCATATGGCGACTTGTCTTACCGGGAAAAAAAAAGGGAGAGGCATCGACCTTATGGTACTCTTGACCACTCCCGTTCGAAATGGAAGGGGGAAAGGATTACAATGGATTTTGGTTGGACTACCAAGTACACCAAAGGGGAATGGGCCCGATATGGGTGATTTTATGGCTTCCCCAAGGACTCATTTCATTCCCATCAAGACCAAGTTCTCCATGGCCAAACTAGCATAACTTTACATGGACAACATAGTGCGCTTACATGGAGTGCCGTGAACATTGTTTTAGATAGGGACCCAAGGTTCACTTCGGTTTTGGAAAAGCTTACAGTGCCTTGGGATCACAATTGAATTTAAATCTTGCTTTTCACCTACAGACGGATGGTCGGTCGGGCGAACCATAGGATATTAGAGGACATGCTGGGGGGGCATGTACAATGGAGATAGTGGGTTGGGAAGAATATATACCTCTTATGGAGTTGCATATAACAGTTACCAAGCTACAATTGGGATGGCTCGTATGAGGCGTTATATGGCAAAAGTCAGAACTCCTTTGTATTGGGATGAGGTAGGTGAGCGTCAAATGTTAGGCCCTGAGATGATCAGATGACTTGTGACAAAGTCGGCGTTATTAGAAAGCGGATTAAAGCGTGATCCGTAAAAAGGGTACCCGGAACAACCGCGGAAAGACATTGAATTCACCGGGAGAAAAGGTATTTCTCAAGATCTCTCCTACTAAAGGGTTGCAAAGGTTTCGGAAGGGAAGTTGACCCCAAGATACATTGGACTATTTGAGATCTTAGCCGGGTTGGCTCATTAGCCTACATGCTTGCTCTGCCACCTTCACTCGGGGATGTTTAAAACGTATTTCATGTATCCATGTTTTGAAGTGATCGTTCATGATCCATCTCATGTATTCCCCGTGGAACGAATATCTAGAAGGCGATATGACCTATCTGAGCACCCGGTGAATATTTGGACGAAAGGTGAAAACCCTTCCCGGGGCTCCATTTCCTATGTAAAGGTGCGATGGGCAAATCATTCACTTGAAGAAGCATCTTGGGAGAAAGAATGAAATCCAAGCCAAGTACCCTCATCTTTTTGAACAACCCGAGTCGTAATTTGAGATAAAATTTTTTCAAAAGGGGGTAAATGTAATACCTACTTTTTAAAACCCGGGTTACGATTCCCTTGACCGGTTTAACCATCGAGCCCCGAACCGGGAGAGAGTTAAAGGCGGGTTCCTTATGGACCATAATGGCAAGGTGACCTTAAACACGGGTGGCCAAACAAGTTCAAGCCGATCCCGGAGGAGGCAGGAGTACCCAAGCCGTGTACATGCAAAATATCATAAGGCCATGTCGGAAAAAAGCGGTATGTAGCCGTATCTTATGGCGCATTTTATATTACATCTTATGCCAAGAGTGAGATTAGTGCAGAGTCGAACTCTGTCAAAATCCCTTGTTGGCCAAGTTTTGGCCCTTAGGTGGCGGTCAGCAGTGGGTGCATCCGCCCACGAGTACCCTTGAGGTTACAAGATGTTTTAAAAGGTATAAATAGCTATCTTATGTTTTCCTTTTCTTGTTCTCATTTATGACATCAGTTTGGTGATAAGAGTAAGAGAGAGAGAAAAGAAGGAAAGAAGGGGAAAAGAAAAAGAGGAAGAAGAGATGGATTTCAAGCGGTGCGAGGCTTGATCTTCCCTTTCCCGGCGCGGAAGAGTGATCTCCAACCCGAGATCTACGTTTAGAGGTGAGCAAAGGCTGGGTTCCTTAAACTTTCACCATCCCAAAGTAAAACCCTTTATTTGGGTAGATTTTTTTGAGTCTTAGAAATCCCCTTGAGATGATGAATCTAAGGTTTAATAGATGATCTACGTGTTGATTTTGAAGGATTTGAAGAAGTGCTTACAAGGTTGGCAAAAGCATTGGTGATTTGAAGTGATTTTGGAGTTTGAAGGAGTTCTTGAGCAAAGAAGGTAAGATGGCTTTCCATCCCTTAAATCTAACCTAGATCTATGTTAGAACCATCTTATGAGACCTTGAATGTGTGGAGAATGGATTGGGAAGAGCCCCATTTGATTCCCCAAAGGTTGGGGAAGGTTTCAGGCAAAAATGACATTTTTCCGCCAAGACCGATGGGCCAAATGGCCCGCCTGAGGGCACCCGCCTGAGAGGCCAGACCCTCGGGGCCAACCGACTGGCCCAATCGGTTGGCCGACCGGTGGGCCACCCTACCCGTTGGTCTTGGCAAGACCCTCGGGCCCAATCGATAAGCCCAATGGTAGTGCCCCTTCCGTCGGTCATCCCGATGGAGTTTGGTGGGTCTAATTGGAATCAGCCCCCACCGGGGAGGCTCTAGCGTGATTTTCCCCCCGAGCGGCCCCAAAAGCAGACGTCGATCTTCTTTTAGGATTCTAAACTTGATTTTGTCATTGGGTCATGTTAATTTTGATCCCAAAATGATGAAATGCTAACCCCATTCACTTATGTTAGGTTCACCAACAAGTACGCTTCTCGTACTGGATCTCACCCGTACCGAGCGTGAGTCCTTGTACACTACAGGTAAGTGGGGAGATGACGTTTGGCCTTATTTTAAGGCTTGTTGTGTATCATTCCATTATATCTAGATTAGCCATGTCATCATGCAAATTATATATAGCTTAGCCATCCTCACATCATCTTATGCCATGTGTGTTGTGATTATTTTTTCAATGCTAAATGATGATGTGCTTATGTGATGAATGTTGACATCATTGCGCATAATGCATTAATAGACTAGATGCCATAGTCGGCTTGGAAACGAGTGCATTGGTGGCTCATGGAATGGGACGCGGTGGCACTATGCAATTATACTATGTCATATAGGAGCATGCGGTTTAGGATTATTATCTTCCCGTGCTACGACCCTTCCCAACAGAGGTTAAGGTGTTGGGTTACCATTTGGGGGGAAGCAATGGTCGCGGTTTTTTGAGTCCTTTGTGGCATTAGACATACTTTGTTGGTCATTAGGACGATCGACAACCTCGATGGTATATTCAAGAGGGCCAATCGTCTTTTTTTAAATTCTTTGAGTCGGCACCTTTAATTTGTCATTTACTTTATGTTGAGAGGGGGTTTGATCGGCATGTTTTATTTTTAAGTACTCAAGATGGGCCTTCTCCGAGCAGCCCTATGGGCTTATGGGAGATGGAGTTAAGTGGCTTGTCCGGAGTATCTGCGCTTGTGGTTGTAGTAGCACCAAACCAAAGACTTAGTAATGTTGATTAGGTGGAAGTGATTAAAATGGATTACATAGCATATAGTGCATATGGTTGTGATTTGTTGTGTGGACTGTTATGTGGTCCTTCTTTTCACTTACTGAGCTAGTGAGCTCATCCCACGTGTACACCTCTTTTAGATGATTTTGCAGGTCATCAACTTTGAGGACCCCAGGTCGGGCCCATAGTTGAATTCCACGAGGAGGATTGGTGGGTCCTTGAGGAATTAGAGCCGCCACGGTTGCTCGTCTCGAGGATGTCTTTCGGGACCTGACTCGATGCGGGTGAGCTTAACTGTTGATATCGGTGAGCTCTTCTTGATACCAGTGAGCCCTACCTTTTGATCTGAGCTGAGCTTTACCTTTGATGCGAGTGAGCTTTGCTTTTGATCTGAAGTGAGTTACCCTTTGAGTTTTTATGATCCATTTTGTGTACTTGATATGTAAATTGTATTCTTTTATGTAAATATCATGCTGCGGAGCTCACATGTATTAACTATGTATTACAATTTGGGTATCAAGTATAATAGGAATATTCTGAGTAAATTTAACCCTTTCCCTTTTGACCCGTGAACACTTTCTTAGTTGTGTGTATCTTGTGGTTGAATCTTGATCAGATGATCTGGCGGGGTTTTGGGTTAACGGTGTTAACTTCGGTCCTTGGTCGGATTACGTATGAGCGGTGTGACATACTTGAACTTCAATGCTTGAACTTGAAAGCTTGGGTGATTTGAGATACTCCCCGTTCTAAAACCAGATCTAGAGTAAACTAAATCAAATTTCTAGTACCGGAAAACAAATCTTAAAAAAAAACGACTTAAAAAAAAAAAAGATGCTCCCGTGATCTTCCTAGAACTATAACTTTAAAATTACAACTCAATTGCATAGATCATAAACATAGAAGGTTGAATAAGAATAAAAGAGTACTTGCATTAATTGACAAAAAACTATTACAAAAGTGATTAAAAAAAAAATAAAGAAGAACTAAAACTAAAGAGAGTGAGAGGGGAGAAAGAAGAAAACTAAGCATAAACTAGAAAGTAAACTAAGGAGAATAATAAATAGGAGGGAGGGGGAAAGGGGGCTTTTATGGGGTTTTTCTTACCTCCTTCCTTCTACAAACCTTTTTAAGAAAAGAAAGAAAATAAAATAAAATAAAATCTTGGTAAAAATCCTCATCTCGAGATATTGTGAGGAAAAGAAACCTTTTCAAAATTAACAAATTTTATTCCTTCCTTGCAATATTAACCAATATCTTGCAATCTTAATTAAATCAAAAGGAATCTCATAGCATTTTAAGATCTTGTGAGGGGCAAGGAAGAAATAATCTTAGTTTTGTAGGAGAGAATGTGGTACCAATGAGTGGGTCCCACCTTTGGATTGGTTTTGATTCACTTTAGGCACTTTCTCTTATAGACTTGGAAACTAAAAAAAAAAAAAAAAAAGTAGTACTAAAAAAGTGGGGTAAAATGTACACTCATACCCTAAGATTTCACACATTATTATGCTCATGGGATCGTGTGCTCGGGACTACTTTTGGGAAATGGATCCCTTACCACCCATTGGTCCCGGTTTGCGTAATATTCAAGTTATATGCATGTTAGATTAGGAAAAAAAGTGGGTTATACTTTGTGGCCGATGTGTTACCGGTATCATGTACCCGTGACTATATTTGGAGATGGATTATACTTTGTGGCCGATATGTTACCGGTATCGTGTAATTCATAATAACTGTATCATTATGAAGGCATATAGCATATATGTGGTTAGGTATCACTCCCTATGCTATAAACCCTTGTCAACAGGGGGTTAGGTGTTTGATAATCCATTGTGGTATCCTTGATGTGCCTTTTCGGAATGCCACACCCACGGTACGATGTGATTGTTACCAGAGGTGGAAACTTGTCAGGCATGACCGATGATTGGTACCAGTGCCATGACAAACATGAGGGGGTTATCAGGGGTTTACTGGGTGGCCCATGGACGCATAAGGGGACCGACAGGCTTCTATTCACGGTTAGGGTTTATATCCTTGCATAGTCTATAACAGTTCCAAAATGAGAGATACAACCTAATGTGCTATAGTAGGATTTACCAGACTTTGTTGTATTGTTAGGTGGATAATAAAATAAATGAATTGCATCATGAGCATCATGGACTATATGTTTAATTTCTGCAATCATGCATCATAAATTATTACTGGGATTGTTTTGCTTGGATGTGCTTGAACCCCACGCCTGGCGGTTGGAAACTCCCCCCGTATACACATTTTTTAGATGATGATGTAGTAGGTGACCTATGGCTAGTGATTCTCTTTCCTCGGACTCGATTACGGGTGAACAACTGGTGGATTTTTGGATCGAGGAGCATGGCAGTTTGCTTGTGACTTTTGTCACGTAGCACCATGAGGTGTTGGGTTTTTTTGTTGGGGTTTGTGGATATTATGTTTTTAAATTTGATATGTGTACGTCATGAAGGATTCTAAACAGAATAAATCGGTTATTAATATTATGTTTATCATTAGATAATTTCCCCATTTAGTTCTGATGATTCCGCTATTATACTCTAATTCCGCTGCTTTTAGTGGGTTTGTGATGTGAGATAATAAAATATTAAGATACTGTTATCAGAGATCCTGGTAGGTTGTAAGACAAGTACTTGTCTTACTCACACCGTCGGTATTCCTAATGGTAAGTTGGGTCTACTGGAAGTGGGGTGTGACATGGTTACTTTTGGGTTGTTGACTTTGGCGAGCTGCTGGGAAAAGGCTATCGGTTTTGATGAGGTGACACTTGGGAGCTTCGCTGGGGTGAGCTACCAAAATTTGGGGTTGGTGTTACGAGCTTGCTAGAGATGAGCTACTTCAAAAAGTCGGTGGGGTTTTTATAGAGTTTCCGCTAGGGTTGGCTACTTGAAAAGGTTTTGGTGGCACTTGACGGAGCTTACTAGGGTTGAGCTATGAGGGGGCTAGGGGGGTGGTACTCTGGGAGCTTCTGGAATGGCAAATTTTTGGAAAGATTCTATGGGCATTCGGGCAGAGCTTCCACTGGGAACGACTATTTTTAAAAAAAAAATAGATTGAAGATCCCCAAAGCCCCGAAGAACACTTTGAAGATTCAAACAGAACTCCAGATCTTGACAAAGTTCTCTTCATAGACCCGAAGAACCTCAAGGGGGGAGGGATTTCTACTTTTGGTAAAAACCAAGAACACTCAAAGGAGGGAAGCTAAAAAGCATACTATTTTTGGCAAAAAATGGATTGAACTAAAAACTTGGATTGAAGTTCTTTAAAGTCCTGAAGAACACTTTGAAGATCTAAACAAGATTTGGATTTTGGGGAAAGATCGCTCAAGACCCGAAGAAATTCAAAGGGGAGGGGGGAAAAGAGAGGCGAGCTTCTCTACAAGAATGCTCTTAAGGGGGTTTTGGTGATTTTTTTGAGGAGGGGGGGTATTTACAATTTTTTCCAACCAATGAGGTGAAGGCACACATTTTTACCCAGAGGATAATAAAATGGCACTCTCCCTATCGCCCAATGGTATATTTTGAAGTTTAAAGAGATTCTTTCTTCACCCAAAAAAGTGAGAAGATATTTTCTTGCAAACCAATGGGGTCAGGACACACATTCTTTACCTAGAGGATAATAGGAGGTAGCTCTCCCTATTGTCGAATGGTATAATTCAAAGTGTGATGGGAAGTGAAGATATTTTCTTGTTTTCGAAAGTGAAGAAGATATTTTCTTGCAAACCAATGGGGTGAGGATACACATTCTTTACCTAAAGGATAATGGGAGGTAGTTCTCCTATTGTCCAATGGTATATTCAAAGTGTAATGGAAAGTGAAGATATTTTCTTGCTTTTGAAAGTGAAGAAGATATTTTCTTGCAACGAAATATTTTCAAAAACTAGGATTTTAGCAAAAACCCAACTATCGGAAATTTTTGGAAAAATACGAAGTGTCAAAAATTCGGAAGTGCGAATGATTTGGGGAATGTCGGAAAGATATTTTTAAAAATTAGGATTTTGGAAAAAAACCGGGTGATGGGAATATATTTTGGGAAAATCGAAATGTTAAAAATTTTAAGTGCGAAAAAAAGTTTGGGGAGTTCGGAAAGGATCTTTCCCCAAAAAGGGGATTCAAAAGAAAACCCATTGCTAGTGGGATTTTCGGGAAAACCGGATGTCGAAAAAATATATTTTGTCCAAAATCCATTTTTTGGAAAAACGGGGAAAATATATTTTTGGGAAAAATCCGCCAGGTAAGTTTGTCTTTTGCCCCCTAAAGGGCCCGCATAGAGCCCAAGGCTCTGTTGTGGGGTTGCCGACCCTTTATTGGGTTGATCATGTTTAATTGGGATTGATCGGGTTTAAATAGGGTTGATTTGGGGAATTATGGTTGATTAGGGTTGGGTTGTGTATAGGTGTAGGGTTGCATGCATGGGTGTTGCGGTGCGTGCATCGGTGGTGCAGTGTGTGCATGCATGGGGGGTTGGGGATTGTGTATGGGTGGCCCATGTGTGTGCATGAATGTGCACCCAGGGGCGTGGTTATGTGGTATGTGCGGGTTGTGCATGTGCATGCGAGGGTGTGTGGTGGGGCCATTTTGGGGAATTAGGGGAGATCCATAAGTCCGATTTTGGCACCATATATTGTTGAAGTCGATTTTGAGTACTATCCATTAAACGGTCACTTTCAAGGGATTCCTTTGTATATAAAAGTCAAAATTGAACCCTCTTTCTTCCCATTGGGTTTTAGGGTTTGGGTGAGTTGGGGCTATCGGTGAGACTATCATAGTTAATTGCATCTAAATCAAGGGGGGAAATTCACGTCCATCATCCAAGTATCGTCATTGCTAGAGAGGTGACAAAATTGGGTCTAAAATAGGCAATACATAAAGAGTTTATTGAGTCATGGACACATTTACTTGGTCAGTTGACGAATGACTTTCGACAACATTAGTAGCCAAACCAAAACCATTTTTTTTTTTTTTTGGGGGGGGGGGGGTGTGGTGTATTTACGAAACAAACCATAACCAATTAAGCCACGCTAACTTTTTAAAGTATACAATGAATTTATTCTTGAAGGTGACGCGTGTTGAATGTTATATTTCAATACAGAAATTGAAGCCGCGAGAGAAAAAGAAGCATATAATAGTTACATAGAGGAGTAGGAATGAGTGTTTCGCCGAAGCATTCTCGTTCCAGTAGCAATAATAACAAAGAGGAGAGGCCTAGGTTCTTTGATACTAAGACGAAGAACTTGTGTTGGGCCAAATCTGATGTCGTCCCTGGACGCCACCCGGGACCGCTGGCGCAAGGACGCTGCCGGTAACATCGTCTGCAAGCGCTTCTGCAATTGCCATGGATGTCTCTGTTTCGAATATGATCACATCATACCCTATTCTAAAGGTAAATCCACCTCCATTTCTCTGTTTCGTCGACGTAACTTTTGCTGGATCATGTTCTGGAAATTTAAAGGTTTCTATGTTTTTGATTCTTGTTTATCATTGATGAATTTACTTGAAATTGTTTGGTATAGGGTTGTTTATTTTTTTCTTCCAGTTGGTTTTATGCAGGTGGAGAATCTACGATCGAGAACTGTCAAATTCTTCAAAGCAGGGTGAACCGATTTAAAGCAGACAAGGACTGGGTAAAAACTAAATTTGCAGGGTTTCTCTTGTGATTTGAAGTTTACTGGAAAGGGGTGCATTGACCCCCTCTTCAAAATAAAGGAAACCTCCGAGAAAAGGAAAAATTGCTCATTCCACATGAATTGATATGATGGACTTTATTAATTTATGCCGTCGGTGTTGTCATTGTTTCTGTTGTTTACTTTTTATGCATAAATGTGTAAATATCATTGATTCTTAACTTCAAATACTGTGTTATATATGGAGGATATTCAGTTTGGTGATGCATCGTCAATTTCCTAAAGTCAGAAACTGGTTGAGGAAATTTTCAACATTTTTCTCTTCACCATTAAATAGCTTAGATGGTTGCATTCCTTTAGTTTGATATAAGTGGTGGTTGGTGGAAAATTTGATTTACTTAGTGTAATTGAACTAGACTGGGAAATTGAGAAGAGGTTGACTAAAAACAGAATCTAGGCCTCTTCTATTAGGAAACCTGTGGATTACAATATCAGACAGTTACATAAACCTTCTGAGTTGGAGGTTTTCAGATTGACTAGTGTCCTAGTTTGTGTAGTTATATTTGATCTTCAGTCAAAGAAGCTTCCAAATCATCTTTGCCTCTTGACTACCTCAAATGACACTCTACTTATCAACTTAAAATCATTAGATGGCCTTGGAGACTCAAAGGGTTTGTCAAAAGGCATTGTTTCCCCCTATTGACCAATAAAATTCTTACAACATGGTGAAGGATCAATTTTTTGGGTGCGAAGGTTCCAACATTTAGTGTTTTACTTAGTTATATAATTTCTGCCTTCTTTTCTATTTTTCCCCCATCCCCCCTCTCTTTTATTTTTGTTTGTTATCCGTTTTCCTGCTACTACCAACCCAGCAAGCCCTGGAAGATTTGATCAATCTCCCCATCACGGGCCCCTTTCGTTTAATTTATGTGGTGCTATTTACCCTAGGGGTGACCCAACCTGAGACTCTTGTGATTGGTAATAGCGTGGATTGTGAGAACTACATCAACAATCAAACCTGATTCTGAGACCTCCACGTTACTTGGTTTTAGAAATTTCTCTCACTTTCTTGTGGTAATCATCAAGCATTTTGTATGGTGGATTAAATAGGATTTGAAGTTGGAAAATTACTTCTAAATATCGATTTGATTGGAAATCATACGTGGAAGTTCTTTTGGCCGTATGCTACCAAACTCCTAATGGTTTCCTGTTGTAATCGAAGAAGGTAGAAGAAGCCCCTCTTCTTTTATTGTATCAAATAAACTCCTTACTTTCTCATTTTACCAATATCACTCCTTTTTTATAAGTTATTCTAACTTTATCACTAGTCCCTCACAATTCCCAAAACTGTCTTTCCCTTTTGGGTTTTGTTACTATCCTGCCATTGAGTCTATTTGCTCCTTAAATGATCCTTAAATTCAATATATTTGAAATTACTACTCAACCCTTAAGGATGTGAGGATGGCTAGGCGAAAAAATTTGAGGATCTCTATATCAACCCAAACATGAAAGGAGAAAAGTTATGTATAAGATAGCTAAGATGAGAGAAAGAAAGAGAAAAATTTCAACCGGTGAGATGTATCAAAGGTGAGGATGGAAGAGTGTTGGAAAGGGGATGAAGACATTGTGAAGAGCGGGATGAATATATTTGTGACATACCAAATGGAGATAGTTCATGCGAGGGTATTTCCCTCTTGAGGGCTTATGAAAAGTTATAAACCCCCGAAGGATCTCCACATTTCTCTATTGACCTTGAAAAACATGATAGATACCTTAGAGATTAATCCAGATGTCCTAGAAAAGAGAGGGTGTTGAGTACATATATGGATATAATTAAGGGCATGTAGGGGGCGGGTGACTAGTGTGAGATCGGGGGAGGTCACGATAAATTCCCAATTACGATTGGGTTACATCAATTATGGCTTAACCCCTTATTTGTTTGAGCTTATTATTGATGACTTAACCAAGAACATTTGAGACGAGTTCCTTGGTGTATGTTCTTTCTTTGACATCATTTTAGTGGATGAGAAAAAAGGGATTAATGCTAAGTTGGAGCTATGGAGATCAACCTTGGAAATAAGAGTTCTAAGATTAGTATATCAAAGGGCGAGTGTATGATGTGTAACCCACCTATGATAGATAATGAAATGGTGAAAATTGAGGAGAGAGATTTTGTGAAGTGACTATTTTTGATATCTGGGTTAATCTAAATAAATAAGGTGACATAGAGGATGATGTTTCACAAAGAATTAAAGTGGGATGGATGAAGTGGAGGGGCGTCGGGTTTTTGGTGGGTGTACCCCTTTAAAGCCTAAGATAAATTTCTATAGGTTTTTGGCGTGGCTATGATGTATGGAATAAAATGTTGGGCGTTAAGGTGTATAAAAAGCTTTCAGAGATGAGAATGTTAAGATGGATGTGTTGCAAAAGGTTGAAACGTGAGTTGACGAAGGACCATCTGCACCACCTCCTTAGTTTAATGCCCTACGGATTGAAGATAACCTCACATAATGCAACGTGATCCTATTATACCCCAAGATGTTACTCAGCAATTTTCTCATAGAGATTATGGTGTCAAAGTTGAGGTTTCAGAGTTCAATGGTGTAAAGGGACCTGACAAATTCCTTGACTGGCTTTCCAAAGTGGAGAGAATTTTTGCTTATAAATCTCTTCTGGAGGAGAAGTGTGAACTC
>JAJSZK010000516.1:0-11722 GCA_022985045.1 Macadamia tetraphylla | reverse complement strand
GAACTCTATCTACTCAAACTTCTATTTTTATCAGAATACTAACTTAGGCATCGGAGACTTCTTCCTGGGGTCACCCTCCGACCATTGTCTAATCTGTGGTTTACAGGTTCTAACTAAGCGGGAAACTTCATCAACATTAGCCGATCACTCGAAGACGAGAACATTGGAAATTAGTCAAATGATGCTTTCAACCCTCCACATCTGTTTTGGCTGAAAATACCAATAGGTATGTCCCTTACCAATTACTCATAAAATTTTAATGCATTTAAATTTTAAGTTTATGTATCGGCTTCTATTATTTTGTGGCTCATAGTCGTCAGAGATCATTACACCCAGAACACTCTGAGCTTTGCCGGCTGACCCTTCTATTTTATCAGAATACTGACTTAAGCATCGGAGCCTCCTTCACAGGGTCACCCACCTGGCCAGTTTCTTATTCTATGGTTTGCAGGTTCTAATAGAGCAGAAAACTTCATCAACATTAGCCAAAAACTTAAAGTCTTGCACTTTAAAAATTAGCCGAATGATGCTTTCACCCTCTACTTACACCCTCATTGAAAATCTTAACAGGTATGTCTCCTACCAATTGCTTATAAAATTTTAATGCATTTAAATTTGAGTTTATATATCGGCTTCTATTTTTTTGTGGCTCATAGTCGTCAGGGATCATAACACTCAGAACACTCTGAGCTTTGTCTACTCACCCTTCAATTTTTGTCAGAATACTAACTTGTCAAAAATTATGAGTACTTGTCATATATGGGATCTGCCAACACAGCTCAAATGGTGATCGCTTAATCAAAAGCTCATGAGTTCACATCGACAAAGATAGTAAACAGTCAACCAATAAGGAGAGCCACCAACCACTATATAAAGAAGTTTTTAAACTGATTTTTAAGGTAAGACACTTAGAACACTCAGAACCCCTATCTACTCAAACTTGATTTTTATCGAATCTTGACTTAGGCATCGGAGACTTCTTCCTGGGGTCACCCTCCGACCATTGTCTAATCTGTGGTTTACAGGTTCTAACTAAGCGGGAAACTTCATCAACATTAGCCGAACACTCGAAGATGTGAACATTGGAAATTAGTCAAATGATGCTTTCAGCCCTCCACACCCTGTTTTGGGCCCTGAAAATACCAATAGGTGTGCCCTTTTACCAATTACTCATAAAATTTTAACGCATTTAAATTTTAAGTTTATGTATCGGCTTCTATTATTTTGTGGCTCATAGTCATCGAGATCATTACATTTGAACACTCTAAAGCTTTACCGTGACCCTTTTTATTTTATCGAATCTTGACATAAGCATAGGTGCCTCCTTCAGGGTCACCCAGGGCCCAAATTTTCGATATGTGGTTTCTTTGGTTCTAATAGAGCGGAAACTTCATCAACATTACCCAAAAAAACTTAAAGTCTTGCATTTTAAAAAATTTAAAGCGAATGATGCTTTTAGCCCTCTACATCACCCTAAATTGAAAATCTCAATAGGTATGTCTCCTACCAATTGCTTAAAAAATTTAATGCATTTAAATTTGAATTTATATATCGGCTTCTATTTTTTTGGCTATAGTCGTGGGATCTTAACACTCGAAACCAGCTCTTACTCACCCTTCAATTTTGGTCGAATCTAACTTGTAAAAATTAAGTACTTTCATATATGATATGCCAACACGCTTAAATGGTGATCGCTCAATCAAAACTCACAAAGTTCACATGGGAAAAGATAGAAAACCCCAAACCAATAAGGAGAGCCACCAACCACTATATAAAGAAACAAAAATTGATTTTGGGGTAAGACACTTAGAACATTTGAACTCGCTACTCACCCTTTATTTTTATCGAATTTGATTACCGAGACTTTTTCCCCGGGTCCCCCCGGCGGTTTCTTATCGGGGTTTTTAGGTTCTAACAAAGGGGAAACTTCATCAACATTAGCGGACACTCAAGATAGAATATTAAAATTTAGTCAAATGATTTTTTCACCCTCTACATTTGTTTTTTTGAAAATACCAATAGGTATGTGCCTTTTAATTGGTGAAAATTTAAGTTTTAAATTTTAAGTTTATGTATGGGATTCTATTTTTTTTGGGCTCATAGTCGCGGAGATCATTACACCAACCCCCCAGTTTTCCCTATTGACCCTTCTATTTTATCGAATCGACTTAAGCATCGGAGCCTTTTATGGGGTCACCCACCCCACTTATCTTTGGTTTGGGGTTCTAAAGGGAAACTTCATCAACATTACCAAAACTTAAAGTCTTCTCTTTAAAATTAGCGATGAGGGTTTCACCTCTACATCTATCTCAGAAAATCTAAAGGTATGTCTCCTCCCAATTGCTAATAAAATTTAATGCATTTAAATTTAAGTTTATATATGGGTTCAATTGTTTTGTGGCTCATAGTCGTTAGGCATCATAACACTAAAACGTTTAGCTACTCCCCCTTAAATTTTTTGTCAATCACTTAGGCATGAGCCTTCTTCTGGGGGTCCCCCCCAAGTTTCTTATCTAGGGTTTTTGGTTTTTCCGGGGAAACTTCATTAAATTACCAAATAAAGATGAGCACTTTTAAATTGCAAACCGGGGGCCTCCACATCTGTTTAAAAACCCAATGGATGTTCTTCCGATTGCTCATAAATTTAAAGTATTTAAATTTTGTTTATGTATCCTTATATTTTTTATGGCTCAAAGGTTAAAGATCATTACACTCGAACACTCGAGTTTTGGGACCCTTTCTATTTTTATCAAATCCGACTTAAGCATCGGCCCCCTTTCCCCGGGTCCCCACCCCCTTTCTTACCCGGGTTTGGGTTCTAATAGGCGGGAGACTTCATCAACATTACCCAAAAAAATTAAATTTTCACTTTAAAATTACCCAATGATGCTTTCCCCCTCAATCGTTACAAAAAATCCCAATAGGTATGTCTCCTACCAATTGCTCATAAAATTTAATAATCTAAATTTGAGTTAATATATTCATTTATTTTTTTGGGCTCAAAATGTGGATCATAACACTCGAACACTATGAGCTTTGCCTACCAATTCTATTTTTTCAAAATTTTTGAGGCATCGGCCATATTCCGGGTCCCCCTGGGGTTTTTTTAATTTGGTTTGAAGTTCTAACGGTGAGAACTTCATAAATATTTTTAAACACTCTAAGACTTGCATTTTAAAAATTTAGCAAAAGGCTTTCCCCTCCATACTTGTCTTAAAAAATCCCAAGGTATGTTCTTACCAATGGCTCATGAATTTCAACGATTTAAATTTGAGTTTATATATGGGCCTATTGTTTAGTGGCCATAGTCCAAGGGTCATAACACTCAAAACACTTTGAGCTCCACCTACTCACCCTTCCATTTTTGTAATACTAACTTAGGCATCGACCCTTCCCGGGGTTCACCCCCCGCCAATTTCTTATCGTGGTTTTGGGTTTCCCAAATGAGCAAAAACTTCATCAACATTAGCCCCAAAAATAATTTTTCTTCCCCCACTCTCCACACTTCTTCCCCGAAAATCCCAGATATGTTTTACCGTTTTAATATAATTTAACACTTTAAAATTAAATTTACGACCTTTTTTTTATTTTTTTTTTAAATCCCGGGATTATATATTTACAAGCAATTGGTCAATATGAGATTAGTTTAACCAAAATTCACAAATATTAAAGTTTTGAGAAAAATTTTTACTCTTGAGTCAAAAGTAAATGAACAAACTCATTATAGGGTTGAACTTTCCTAAAAACCCGTAATTTTCTTAATGATATTACAATCTTAGAAAAATTTTAAAAGAAACAAATGGACCCTTTAATTTTTGGGGAACCGACGCACCTAATACAAAGGGCACCAAGAGAGAATGCTTATAATTTTTCCATAATTTGAACAAATAAAGTTTTTTTTTTTAATATGACAAAATTTTAATTTACCCCTTTCGGTTTTGATACCCCTCATAAATTCTCATCTCACCCCCGGAGATAAGGATGTTCTGGATCCTTCTCGGGTGTAGCAGAGATGGTGTTTTTAGCATATATGGCAAGGAGGAGGATAAATTAAAAAATGATTGCATGAGAAAGAAGTTAACCACCAGACAAGCACGGAAACCATTTAGGTGGTATGGTCATATTCTGGAGACCATGTAATCCTGGGTTAAAAAATTTGACCAAATTTAAATAGGGGGTCCAAAAAAAAAGGGCGCCCAAAATTACTATTAAAAGGGTTGGGCATATATACATATGGAAAGGAAAATTGGGCCGGACTGTGAAAATTTGGGTTGGGATCAGTTGGAACAAATCTTGAACGTTTTATAAGTATTTTTTTAGACCTTCTTAAGTTATTGGGATTCTTTTTCATATAATTTATTGCTTTTTAAGTTATTGAATGTACTTATCATATATGAGATCTACCACCTCCAGAATGGTGTTCGCCGATAAAAAGCCAGTCCACTTCAAGGATAGCAACCAATCCAATGGGAAGAGACATCCAAAAAAGAGATTTAAACTTTTTTTTGTATGACCTAAAACACTGGGAGCTCGCCTCGTCCCTTCCATTTTATAAAATGACTTAGGTTTGGGAGTTCTTCCGGGTCACCTCCCCCTTTTTATCTAGGGTTTTGGGGTTCTAGGGAGGGGAAATTTCGAAACATTAAACACTCAAAAAAGAACAAAAAATTTGCTAATTGTCACTTCTAGGAATCTCCTTGTCCCGGGGTCATTTTAAAGCCCTCAAAATCACCAATTTCTAGTTAAAATTCTCCCTTAACAAACTTTAAAATTTTCTTCCCCAAATTTGTATACTTAAACCTTATAATTCGTAATCAAAAATTTTCCCCACCTCCCATACTGATTTAATTGGACCTGAACTATTAAAAAAAGTATGGATGAGCCACACTCAAACTCCAATCCATCAAGTGGGGAGCAAAAAAATGAGGTCAAATTTGGGAGCATTTTATATGATTTCTTAAACAAAATTAGGTAAGAACTCATGGCATGCATAATACCCAATACTAATTAACTAAATTTACTACTCCCAACTTTAATTACTAATTTATACCATGCATGCTAATATTCCACCCAATTGAGTTCTCAAAGATGGGTAAATGCAAAATTTAAAAACCCTAAACTCCTATTAAATTTGGAATTCTTCCATTTAGTACAAAATATTATATGGGGACAAATTTTAGTTCAATTTTACTAAATTTCCCTAACCAGATTTTTTCACTTTATGTAACCAAATTTCTTTTATTTGCAAATTTTGGGTGGTGCATGCTTGAAACCTTAACGTTTTTATTTTATTAATGAAACTGCTGACAGCTTTGGGGTGGCAGAATTTTATCTTATTGAGTAGAGTAAAAAAAAAGAAGGTTCTAACAGCCCAACCTAGCTGTGAGAGATCAGCCATGTACACCGGGTAGTAGCAATCTTCCAGCTTGAATCAGCTTTAGTTTGTAGCAATTTCAGTCCTAGCAACATCTAATTTGGGGACTGCAGTTTTGCTCCCTTTCTTGTCAAAAATTTCCCTTCCTTATAGCTTGTATCAGAGCAACCTTATGCCAGCAAGAGGTTTCATTTACCCTTTTGTCACCAACAACAAAGAGAGATGAAGGGCGGCAGAGAATGGGGCAGCAGCTACATTCAACAACCAGAAAATTGCAATAGGGAGCAACTAAATCCACGTAACACCCCCTCTCCTTCTTTTCTTCTTCTTCTTCTTCTTCATCTTCTTACTGTTCCCCCCTATACAGGAAAATAAGGGAAACCCAAGGGCGTTTTGAGCTTAAAGGGTTTCCCCCAATTTGGGGCCCCGTTTTAAAAAAGAAAACCAAGAAAAGCAAATGGGTAGCACGGGGGCACAACGTTAGTGAAAATCACCAATTTTTTCCCCTTCCTTTTTTCCCCCAATTCGGGTAAAAATTTTTGGTCTTTCGAAAACCCTAAGGGTCCTTAATTATTTTGAACAAACCAACTCAAAATTAGATCAAAAATTTAATTTAAAACTACTTTAAAAATAAATTATTAAAATTTAATTATTTTTAATAAGCCCACCAAATATTGACTTATTAATTTGGATTTGGTAAAAGATGATGACCTCTACATGTTGGGTAAGTGGGATGCTGGGGGTGTTGGCTTTGGGGCCCCAAAAAAAAATTTTAAATTTTTTTCCACTTTTCCCAAAATTTTGTTTGTTGGGTTATCTTCTAGTTTATGATTTTAACCACTAGTGTCCTAACCTTTGGGTTTTTTAATCCACCCTTTAAAAGGATGGTTCCACTTATTTTGGCTATTTTATGCTCCTTTTAAACCCCATGAATTTCCAAAATTTCCCCTCTCTCCCCTTCATAAGGATCGGGGGCAGTTGCTACCTTCATGCCAACTAGGCTATAACACTAGGTGGGGGCTTCCTTTAAGGTATTACAACTCATTGGTAGACTTTAAGTGTATGATATGTACTTCTCCTAAGGGTAAAAAAATTTGTTCTTTTTGCTAGGACCCCAAATTTCCCTATGTTACAATATTTTTTATATTTCCCATTTTCCTTATTTCTTATTTTGGTCCATCCAAGGAAATTTTGAAGAACATGTTTGTTCTAAATTTCCCCCTACTCAACTATTTCATATCAAGATGTAAATAATAGAAATCCTACAACCTTCTTATAAGTATTATCGCTAGACCCCCCGAGTTACTTAGATTACTTGTCATATAATTTACTACTTCTAAGTAATTGTGAGTACTTTTATAAATTACCCTTTCAAGTTATTATATTTCTATATGAGATCCCCAACCCATCAAATGGTGACCCTCAATCAAAAGCTCACAATTTCCCAAAAACCAAATACAAAAACCCCAACCAATAAGTAGAGCCACCAACCACTATATAAAGAAGACTAAACTGATTTTTAGGGTAAGACACTTAGAACACCGAACTCTTACTCCCCCTTTCTATTTTTATCGAATCGATTTAGGCATGGGAGACTTCTTCCGGGTCACCCCCCCAGCCTTTTTACTGGTTTTGGTTCTAACAGTGGGAAACTTCATCAACTTGAAACATCAAGATGAGAACATTGGAAATTAGTAAAATGATGCTATCACCCCTCCACATCTGTTTGAAAAAACACAAATAGGTATGTCCTTACCAATTGCTCATAAAATTTAATGCATTTAATTTTTTAGTTTATCTATCCTTCTTTTATTTTGTGGCTCATAGTGGCGAGATCATTCACTTTAACACTCAGCTTTCCGAATACCTTCTATTTTTAAAAAATACGAATAAGCATGGGCCTTTCCCGGGTCACCCAGGGGGCCGTTTTCTTATCTTGGTTTGGGATCTAACAAAGGGAAACGCATCACATTAGCCAAAAATTAAAGACTTGCACTTTAAAATTAGCCAAATGATGCTTTAAACCCCTCCACATCTATCTGATAAAAACCCAAGATGTCCCCTACCAATTGCTCAAAAATTTCAATGCATTTAAATTTAGTTTATATAACGGCCTATTGTTTTGGGGCCCATTGTCGCGGGATCATAACACTGCACTTTAGCTCCTTACTCACCCTTAAATTTTTTGTTAGAATACACTTGGCATGGGAGCCTTTTTCTGGGTCCCCTTTGGGCTAGTTTCTTATCAATGGTTTGGTGTTCTTCTGAGGGAAACTTCTTTAACATTAAAAACAAAGATGAGCCCTTGGGAAAATTAAACAATAACCGTCCCCCAAATCGTTTTCAAAAACCCAAGATGTCTTTCGATTCTAAACTTTTCAAAGTATTAAAATTTTAAGTTTATGTACGGTTAAAATTTTTTGTGGCTCATATTTTCGAGATTATTACACTGAACACTGAGCTTTGCCCGACCCTTCTTTTTATCGTTTTTGACTTAAGCATGAGCCTCCTTCCCGGTCACCACCGCTTTTTATATGTGGTTTACCCAATGAAAAAAACTTCATCAACATTACCCAAAAAAATTAAAGCCCCATTTAAAAAATTAGCGGATGATGCTTTCCCCCTCTACATCTTCTAACAAAAATCTCAACAGATGTTCCTCCCAATTACTAATAAAATTTCAATGCATTTAAATTTGGTTTATATATCGGTTTTATTGTTTTGTGGCTCATAGTCGGGGTTTATAACACTAAAACACCCCAGCTCCCCTTACCACCCTTCAATTTTGTCAATATTACTTTAAAAATTATGAGTACTTGTCATATATGAACCCCAAAAACCAAAGGGTTTATCGCCAACAAAAGCTCAGAGTTCACATCCAAAGATAGAAAAAACAACCAATAAGGAGAGCCACCAACCACTATATAAAGAAGACTTAAACTGATTTTTGTAAGACACTTAGAACACTTAACTCTATCTACTCACCTTTATTTTTAAATCGATTAGGCACGGAGACTTCTTCCGGGCACCCTCCCCGGTCTTTTTGGGTTTTAAAAGGGTTCTAACAAAGGGAAACTTCATCAACATTAGCCATCAAGAGAGACATTAAAATTAGTCAAATGATGCTTTCACCCTCCACATCTTTTTGCCAAAAACCAAAAGGGTATGTCCTTACAATTACTCAAAAAATTTTTAACATTTAAATTTTAAGTTTATGATCGTTCTATTATTTTTGGCTCATTTTGTCAAAGATCATTACATTTGAAACTCGAGCTTTCCGATCCTTTTTTTTTTAAAAAAAATCGATTAAGCATAGGTGCCTCCCGGGTTTCACCCACCGCCAGCTTATGTGGTTTGGGTTCTAATGGGCGGAAACTTCATCAACTTTAAACCAAAAATTTAAAGTCTTCACTTTAAAATTAGCGAATGATGCTTTCATCTACCCCCGCTCTGAAAATCTCAAATTTTTAACCAATTGCTTACAAAATTTAATGCATTTAAATTTGAATTTATATATCGGCTTCTTTTTTTTTGTGGCTATAGTCGGGATCATAAATGAACACTGAGCTCGCTACTCACCCTTAATTTTTTTGTCAATACTAACTTGAAAAAATTATGAGTATTGTCATATATGAGATCCCAACATCAAATGGTGACCCTCAATAAAAAGCTCAGAGTTCACATCGAAAAGATAGAAACAAACCAATAAGGAGAGCCCCCAAACCCACTATATAAAAAGACTTAAATGTTTTTTAAGGTAAGACACTTAGAACACTCGAACTCTTCACTCCCCTTTCTTTTTTATCGAATCACTTAGGACGGAGACTTTTTCCCTGGGCCCCCCCGCCGTTCTTATCCGGGTTTAGTTTCTAACAGGGGAAACTTCATCAAAAATAGCAACACTCAAGACGGAAATTAAATTAGTCAAAGATGCTTTCACCCCCCAAATTGTTTTGGGCAAAAAATACCAATAGGTATGTCCCTTACAATTTATTAAAATTTTAAGATTTAAATTTTAAGTTTATGTATCGTTTATTTTTTTGTGGTCATAGTCGCGAGATCATTACATTTAACCCCTCTGAGTTTTCCCTATGCCCCTTTTTATTTTTATCGAATCACTTAGCATGAGCCCCCTTTTATGGGGTCCCCCCCGCCTTTCTTTTTTGGGGTTTTTGGGGTTCAATAACGAAACTTCTTCAACTTAGAAAAATTAAAGTCTTGCCTTTAAAATTAGCAATGATGCTTTCACCCTACACTTTCGAGAAAACCCAAAAGGGTATGTCTCCACCAATTGCTAATAAAATTTAATGCATTTAAATTTGAGTTTATATTGGCTTCTATTGTTTTGTGGCTCATAGTCCGGGGATATAACACTCGAAACCGACTGTTTACTCACCCTTAATTTTTTTGTGAATTGGTTTGAAAAAATATGAGTACTTGTATTATAAGATCCCAACATGCTCAAAAGTGATCGTCAATAAAAAGCTCACGAGTTCACATCGGCAAAGATAGAAAACAACCAAAAAGGGAGAGCCCCAACCACTTTATAAAAAGACTTAAATTTTTTTAAAGGTAAACACTTAGAACACCAACCCCTTCTTCACCCTTCTATTTTTATGAACTATTAGCTGGAGACTTTTTCCCGGGTCACCCCCGGTTCTTTCGGTTTCCTAATAAGGGAAAAATTCATCAACATTATGAACATAAAACGAAACATTGAAATTAGTAAAATGATGCTTTCAGCCCTCCACATCTTTTTGGTAAAATCCCAATGGTTGTCCTTCCCAAATTACTCAAAAAATTTTTAAACATTTAAATTTTAATTTTATTACCCTTCATTATTTTGTGGCTATAGTCGGAGATAATTACCTAACCCTCAGTTTTTCCCGGGAACTTAAGCATCGGAGCCCCCTTTCCCCGGGGTCACCAATGGGCCAGTTTCTTATCTGTGGTTTGCACGTTCTAACTTAGCGGGAAACTTCATCAACATTAGCCAAAAACTTAAAGACTTGGACTTTAAAAATTAGTTGAATGATGCTTTCAACCCTCCACATGTATCTCGACTGAAAATTCCAACAGGCATGTCTCCTTCCAATTGCTCATAAAATTTCAATGCATTTAAATTTAAGTTTATATATTGGCTTCTATTGTGTTGTGGCTCATAGTCGTTAGGCATCATAACACTCAGAACACTCTGAGCTCTAGCTACTCACCCTTCAATTTTTATCAGAATACTGACTTAGGCATTGGAGCCTTCTTCTCGGGGTCACCCTGGGCTCGTTTCTTATCTATGGTTTACAGGTTCTTACTGAGTGGGAAACTTCATTAACATTAGCCTAACACTCAAAGATTAGCACTTTTGAAATTAGCAACGAGCGGTCGGGCCCCTCCACATCTGTTTATTGAAAACCCAATCGGTATGTCTCTTTCTGATTGCTCATACAATTTCAAAGTATTTAAATTTTAAGTTTATGTATCGGCTTATATTTTTTTGTGGCTCAAAGTCGTTAAAGATCATTACCCCTCGAACACTCGAGCTTTGCTTGCCCGAACCCTTCTATTTTTATCAGAATACTGACTTAAGCATCGAAGCCTCCTTCCTGGGGTCACCTATCTGGCCAGTTTCTTATCTGTGGTTTGCAGGTTCTAATAGAGCAGGAGACTCATCAACATTAGCCGAAAACTTAAATTCCTACACTTTAATAATTAGCCGAATGATGCTTTCAGCCCTCTACATCTGTCTCGACTAAAAATCCCAATAGGTATGTCTCCTACCAATTGCTCATAAAATTTCAATACATCTAAATTTGAGTTTATATATTGGCATCTATATTTTTGTGGCTCATAGTCGTTAGGGATCATAACACTCATAACACTCTGAGCTTTGCCTACTCACCTTTTAATTTTTATTAGAATATTGACTTGTAAAAAATTATGAGCACTTGTCATATATGAGATATGCCAACACAGCTCAAATGGTGATCGCTCAATCAAAAGCTCATGAGTTCACATCGGCAAAGATAACAAACAATCAACCAATAAGGAGAGCCACCAACCACTATATAAAGAAGACTTAAACTGATTTTTAGGGTAAGACAGTTAGAACACTCAGAACTCTATCTACTCACCCTTCTATTTTTATCAGAATACTGACTTAGGCATCGGAGACTTCTTCCTGGGGTTACCCTCCGAGCTAGTTTCTTATCTGTGGTTTACATGTTCTAACTAAGTGGGAAACATCATCAACATCAGCCGAACACTCGAAGATGAGAACATTGGAAATTAGTCAAATGATGCTTTCAGCCCTCCACATCTATTTCGTCTGAAAATATCAATAGGTATGTCCCT
>JAJSZK010000515.1:0-11509 GCA_022985045.1 Macadamia tetraphylla | reverse complement strand
CACCACGTATAGCATAGAAAAGAAACATGCCCGGGTGATCCGTGAGTAATATTCACTTATCATTATTATCAATGTCCCAAAGGGCCCCTTTGGTAGTCATCCTAGTTGGATACTCATCATCCTCTTGAGAATCGAGTCATCTCCATCATTCTCATCCTCATCATCGCCGCCATTTTCCCCTTCTTCACTAATTTCATCCTCACTTGGTTCTTCATCGATTTCTTTTGACCATTAAATTCTCCCGCATCCAAATGCTCGTAGTATTCAGAGGGTATGGATCAAAGATTTCCAAGATTAGACTTGACATCATTGGCTCGGTTGATCGCCCCTGATTTATCGTCCTCCGGTAAACCCTTATGTGGATTAGGGAGGTGTATTCTTTAATCTTTTCCTATGGCCAATGCTTACTACTCTACAAAGATCATTTGTAATCCCTTCAATCACCCCCGGATTGTCCTTTGAAGATATAGTGGGTTAAATTTAAAGGAAGTGGGATCACCTCTTGGTTTTCTTAAAGCATTCATTAACCTCGTTGATGAAGTCATCTTTGGGAGTTTGGTAGTGCAAGCATATCCTTCCAATCGCATCCCCCCCAACCTTCTTTGGGTTATATACCAAACCTTGAGAATGGGTTTTAGGGGGTGATGAGGAATAAAGGGATGGTATGAAGATGATATAATGGGAGAGATAGGATATGAATTTTGGGGGGTGATAGGATGAGAAAATTTTCCCTTGATGGTGGGGAAAAGGGCCCGATGATATAGCAGTAGGTTGGTAATATGGTGAAGGTGGGAGATATGGTGGAGGTTGGAAATTGGTAAGGTGGATTCTTTTGTTGATGAGGAAGGATGAATTGGGGAGTCCGATCTTCGATTCTTCTTCCGATGTTTCTTTCTTTAGGGAGTCCTCTTTCTTTGGCCTTTTGATTCATGATTTTCCTATAAGCATAGGCATTCATGTGATTCTTCCGAGCTCGGGCACAATGGTTGAGTGGGATTACTCTCATGGCTTCTTCATCTAGATTGTTCACATGTTTGGGGAGTGGATTGGTGCTAACATTGGGAGGTTTTTCACCTTGACTTCAATCGCCCCGTTGTTACCAAGTCCCGAATTGCATGTAGGAGACCTATACATCTTTAGTGTTGTGCCCTTCTAGGTGTGGTAAGAATAATATTCATGGTCCCCTCATCAAGCTAAAGAAGGGTTTCATCACTCTTAAAGTCACCGTCCCTAGCAATTTTTTTCCTTAACTTCTCATACACCTTGTCAAGGGCATTCCCAAATCAGAAATTGCCTTCTTGAACGGGGGCCCTTTCCCCGGGAGGGTTCATATGCTTTATTACAAATGGTTATGAAAAAGGGACAGTGAAGCTAATCGCTAAACTACACCTACATTGGTATGGGGCCCCTTTTCCCGGGCCCAACTATGGTATTCTTCCCCCCATCCCGGATGACCTTGATACCGGGCTTCTTAGAATTCTATTTTAAAGTGTCCCCAATATTAGAGCATCAAAAGTTTGCAAATGCTGATGGTAGAGGACATCATAATAAGACTTTGATAAGTTTTCAATCAACATCTCCACTTGTTTCGTGATCCAAGGCCGACCCGCCATCTTGGCCCTTATCCCTAATCCTCATCAAGAAGGTGGTGAATCCTTCTCAGGTTACCGCCTCAATGTCTCAAGATCCCGATGTTTCACATCCACCTCGGTATTATAAAGCCCCCTTGGTGAAGGCTTTTACCACGTTGTCCAATTTCGAGTTTGGGAAGACCCCAAACCCAGGTGAGCCCCCTTTAATTCTGGTCCCGATAGGGCTATTATGAAGGCTTTCCTACCCGGGTTATCTACAAGTTGCCACCACTTGGCGACATCGAGGAAGACCTTAATATAAGCCTTGGGATCTCCTAATGCATAAAACCCTGTCACCGCTACAAAAATTTTTCTCAGAATCATTGCCTCGACAAAGAAACTCAATTTATTTGAATCCACTGCTTTCCAAACTTTCCTCCCCGGGATTTTTTTAATTTTTCCAATTGCTCCTCAATTTTTTTCCCCTCCATTTGGAGGTTCCATTTAGACGTGCATTGCAAATTCCTCTTCCTCATCTTCAATCACTACTCTAAGAGGAGGGACCCCGAATGGGGCCCTTGTTGACCATTTAGATGGGTAGGTGAAGATCCTCTTGACCGATTGGTCCGACTTGCCTGTTCCCCGAGTCAATTGGGGAAAAGTTCCAATGATAACCTATAGTTCCATTCTATTCCAAATCTCCCATAGTAAAGGATGGCTTAGTCCTAGGATCAGCTGGGGAGGGTTCTCAAGTCATGCAATATCTCGAGCTATCCTTCTCTTGACTTCAGCCATTTTTTTTCTCGCAAGGTTCCACGGAATGGACCCATGCCTATACGGGTTAATTCAAATCATATGGGTCCATACTAAGGGGGATTACCGGTAGTAGACAATCTCAAGAGACGATGGAGGTGACATCGACTTAGGCTAGTCTCCCAAATTTCCCTGACGTGTCCAAATGGACTACGGAGAATACTTAAGGTGTTGAATTGTGCCCGAACCAAAAGCGCTTATTTTAGGATTCTTGAATTCCCACCCCTTGTTCACACATTCACTAGATTAACAACCAATGGTCCATCCAAAGTTAGTCCACTTGGTGGTAAGGAGTGGATAGGGTTAATGCCCTAGTCCACTCAATGCCATTAGTGGGAGATCCATACAAATGGCTTAAAGAACCTCAATTAATACATTCTTTTGCCAATAAAGTCATGCTTTCCTTAATCTTACCCCACTAGGTGAATTTCCTCCTAGTTTTTTTTGGGTTTTTAGATAATTCAGCATTTTACGGACTTTGAGGGAAGTCACCCGATTGCACATACCAAATCATCCACATTTCATTTCTAAGAGGAAGGCACCTTTATCTGAAACCCACATAGGAGAGCATTTTTTATGACTAGAATATATTCCTTTTCAAGACCACAAACAATTTCTACAAATCAGCTTGTGGCATTCCTAGCATTCTCCATCTTTTTTTACATGATATGAGCATGCGTGGAGTAATAGGACTGATAAGGCTTCCTTGATAGGATCTATATAATGGGCTTTGATCCTTTGATATACCCATAGGTACGAGGTCAAGGGTGTTTTCCCTTTGCCCATTACTCATGACTACACCGGGGTTTAAAAGGGCCTTGTGGTATGGAACTATGAGTGTTTGGGGCAAAAGTGAAAAGCGTGAATATCATTATTCGATCTCGTATGTCATAAAGTGCTAAACCTCCCGAGGGTGCTGGCACAATTATGAACATCCTCGCCATTTAATAATACCCCACACTTTTGTATAGGAAGCGGCTACTATTTTCTTAAAGTACTCTCCATGACATGCAGACCATTTGAGGGAAAGCGGCATGACAAGGGGGCCCTTGCCAAATGATTTCATTTTTGAGCACGATGCATGATGTGGTTACAAACATGGGGTTAGCCAAACATGTTTTAAAAAATGTGATAGAAAATGTTTTTGCATTTAGTGATAGCATCTAGTGTCGAAAGTTGACAATTACCCCCAAGAGGTTCCCACTATGAGGGTAGGGGCCGAGATGATATGCTCCTCCCCGTGGGGAGGGAAAAGGAATGCATTGATTCTATCCTCCCCTCTCTTTCTTTCATGAGGGAGGTGTGTGGGTGTGCTACCCTATGGGCCCCGCATCGCAATATCGTCGCTCAAAGATACGTGGAGGCCTATTTCACAAGAGTGTAAAATTTATCATTTGAGACGTGGGTTTGATGATGGTCCAATATGGGCCTGATAATTGGTCTAATCTAGAGATTTAGGGTAAGTGTCGTGTTTTAGGATTGGGAAGGTCTTAGGCACCCAATCTGCCAAGTTCAACCAATCTTCCTACTAGATGCTAAAGAATGAACATTTTCACAATTCTTCCTATTCCACATGCATGGCTAAGTTATCAAAATATATACATTTATTGAATTTAATTGACTATGTACACTAAAACAAAGTCTATATAAAGTCTACATTGAGCTAAATTTGTTGAGAAATTATCCCCGAGCTTGATCCCTGCTTCGTAAAAAGGGGGGCCTTAATTAGTCCCCCTCGAACTCCCTTTTTCGGATTCTCCTGCCGTGGGAATATAGTCTTGACCTTCAACTTTTTTTCTCAAGAGATGTTGACTATAATGATATTCGTATGTAGTTTCTTTTTAGGAATGGGCTATTTTGGATTTGGTTTTGGGATTCAGATAGGGTTTTGGCTAGGAAAGTCTTTTTTTGGGCTTAGGATGATAGACATAGGGGGGGCTAGGCTGAGGTGGCATAGGGCGTAGCTTCCACTAGGAATGGCTGTTTGGGAAAGATTCTGGGGGCACTCAAAGTAGCTTTCAGGAACGAC
Organism: Macadamia tetraphylla; assembly: GCA_022985045.1. Taxonomy (NCBI): domain Eukaryota; kingdom Viridiplantae; phylum Streptophyta; class Magnoliopsida; order Proteales; family Proteaceae; genus Macadamia; species Macadamia tetraphylla. The sequence goes on along the minus strand of JAJSZK010000515.1, from coordinate 7,096 downwards.
TATTTTGGAAAGAAATGGATTGTCCTAAATGGAAAGAGTTCCAACTAGGAACGATTACTTTGGATCTTAGCTGAGGTGGCACCCGAGACCCTCCACGGGAGATAGGCTATGGAGGCTAGGCTAAGGTGGACACTTGAGCTTCGTGGGGATAGGCTAGGGGAGGGCTAACCGAGGTGGCCCCAAATCGAGCTTCTACTAGGAATGGGCTAAACGAATGGTTGAAAAACCCAAGGCTCAAGAACACTTCAATCTTATAAAGATCTCTCCAAGACTAAAAGAACCTCAAAAGGGGGAGGGAGACTAAGGCAAAATCTCTTCTATGCAAAGGGCTCACTCACAAAGCAAATGATTAAAGGGTTTTTAAAAGGGCCCCAAAGAACACTTTCGGATCTTATGAAGATCTCTATGAAGACTTGAAGAACTTCAAGGGGAGGGGAGAGGGGGTAGAGCTTCTACAAGGGATGTTCACTAAGAGGCTTGAGTATGTAAAACCAAAGGAGTGGGGTATTTATATAATTTTGAACCAATGAGGAGGAAAGAAGAATTTCCTTAGCCAATGGGGTTTAAAAAAGGATATTTCTAAACCAAGGGGAAAAAAAAGGAAATTTTGGACCAAGGGGGTGACTAGGAAATTTTCTTAGACCAATGGGGTCAAGAGTAATTTTTGGGCCAATGAGATGAAAAGATCCCCTTTTGGCCAATGGGGATTACGGGTAGGGTACACAAAGGGGCAATGTAGAGTGTTCAAGTGGGTGAAGATGGATCCTTCACCAAACTAGCCATCGGATTTCCCAAAGGGAAAACTTTTGGCTGGGTAGGAGTGCACAAGGCAATGGGAGGCACATGCAAGGAAAAAAGGGGTGCATGGGGCAACAAGGAAAGGGCAATTGAGGGTAGGGGAGACGAGGTTGGGGCACGCGCGAGGCAAAATAGGGGCACGTGGGGATATGGGGTATGCATGAGGCGTGCAGGGAAGTGCAAACAGAAGGGCTATCCCCCCGTATGGTATGAAGGCCACAAAGTGTGATTTTCTAAGAATGATTATGGAGATCCGACGGTCTGATTTTGACATACCATATATGGGTGGAATCATGATTCCAAGTACTATCCATCCGCATACCTTTCCCGACCGGATTCCTTCATATATCATAAGTCATAATTGACCCTTCTTTACTTCCTCGAGGATTTGGGACTTGGGTGAGTATAAAATATTCATAGGTTGGGTTACCTCACCAACTATCATCTTTGCTAACCGGAAGTTTAGAGGTCACGCCCATGATCCGTGAAGTCATCATAACCGAGGAGGGTGACAAAATTGGGTGCCCAGATACTCTACCCTTCTCTCCCTCTCCATTAAAGTTCTTCCCAAGTCCTTCAAGTTCTTTCTAAGCCTTCCCATGCCTTCCAAGCCCTCCCATAGCCTATCCCTCAGAAACCCCCCAGAGTGCCCCCCAAACCAGCCCCAGAAAGCTCCGAGTGCCACTCGGCCTAGTGCTAGCAAGGCTCGGACGGAGTGCCACCTTAGCCTAGCCCTCCCATAGCCTCCCCCCAGCGTAACCCCGCCGAGTGCCACCATAGCCTACCCCACCCCCCAGGAAAGCTCTATCAAAGTGCCACCTCCCCTTATCCCTCTTATAGCCTATCCCTAGTGGAAGTCCACCGAGTGCCACCTAAACCCTACCCCCCCCCATACCCTATCCTCAGCAGGCCCCGCCAGAGTCCCACCTCACCTAACCTCCCATAGCCTATCCCCAAGGAAGCTCCAGAGTGCCACCTCATCCTAAATCCAAAAGTACCCCTTCCTAGGGGAAGCTCTTCAAGTGCCACCTCAACCTCGAACTCGAAGTAGCCTTCCTAGTCAAGCTCATCGAACTCAAATCAAAAAACTGCTCCAAACTAGAACTCGCTCAATATTACCAAACAAGATCTCTAGAAAGGAAGTTGGTGGTCGTGACCATCATCCCTTGAGCCCGGAGAATCCATAAGAAAGTTCATGCCCACACCAATCGGGGTCCACCCTCTTGACCCAAACAAGGGTTAAGCTAAAATATAATCTCTCACCCAAGTGAGCATAATGTAGACCCTTTATTGACCCTATTTTAGTGTGCATAAGTAATTAAATTCAGTTAATATATATATGTAATAACTTAGTCATGCATGCATATGGAATAATTGGGGAAAATGACTTCAAGAATCTAGTAGGAAGACCGTTGAACTGCAGATTGGATGCCTAACACCTTCCCAATTCTACAACCCGACATGGATCCTAATCTCTAGACAAGACCAACTTTCGGCCCCTTTTTTCAAGAATTGGGCCCCCCTTTGAGCCCCAGGCCCATAATCCTAGATGGCGATTCCAAACCCGCCCCAATGATGACCCCTACACTCCGGGGAAATAGGTCCCCACGTATCTCCAAAGGGCAGACGGGGGTGGGGGCCCCAGATGTACACACATAACTCACCCTCCCTAAGAAAGAGAGAAAGAGAGGCCCAATGAAAGTTTTTTTCCCCCCCACCAAAAGGGTAAAATGGATTTCCCCGGGCCCTACCCTCATAGTGGTGACTCCCCCGGGAACTATCGAGCCCGACACTAGTTTAACAATAAACGAAGAACATTTTTCACCACATCTGCTTGAAAATATGTTTGGCTAACTCATGTTTGTAATTGTATTCGTTTAGCCACATCATGCATCGTGCTCAAGTGAAATCATTTGGAGGGACTCCATGTCATGCTCACACCCTGGGAACTCAATACATGTCATGGAGAGTACTGAGAGCAAATGATAGTTGTTTCCGCATAAGGGTTTTATTGTTAAATGGTGAAAAAAAACATAATTGTGCCAACCTTCGAGGAGGTCCATGTTTTTTATGACATCTGATATTGAATAATGGTATTACCTCATTACACTTATACACACAATCACTCACTTCCCACCACCCCGGGGGCCACCTTGTTTAACCTCATTTTTCACTTAGTAATGAGCAAGGACGCCACCCCTTGATCTCATCCCCTCGGTATATCAAAAGGATCATGTACCTTTTTATATAGATCCTATCAAGGAAGCCTTGTCGGTCCTATTTGCACCCAAACGCATACTTGCATCATGTAGGAAATAGATGGAGAATGCTAGGAACGCCACAAGTTTTTCCCAGAACTTGTTTAAGGTCTTGAAAAAGAATCTTCTTATAATGCATTCAAGTCATAAAGAAATGCTCTCTATGGATTTCGATGAAAGGTATCCTTCCTCCTTAGAAATGAGATGTGAATTTTTGGTATGCGTGACTTGGGGGTGGTGGTTCTCACAAAGTCCCCCAAAATGCCAAACTATCTAAAAGACTCAAGGAAACTAGGAGGAAGGTCACCTAGTGGGATAAGATTAAGGAAAGTATGACTTTATTGACAGAATGTCTTATAGGAATATTTTGTTCAAGTCATTTGTGTGTATCTCCCACCTATAATATTGAGTGGACTAGGGGCATCATTCCCTATCCACTCCCTATTATTAAGTGGACTAAATTTTGGATGAATCATTGGTTGGCAATTGAGTGAATGAATGGATAAATATGGGGAATGCAAGAATCCTAAAATAAACTACTTTTGGTTCGTGCACAATTCCACACCTCAAGTATTCCCCTGTGGTCCGTCTGATGCTTAGGGTAATGGGTTGACTCACTTAAATCTAGTATCACCCATCGCCCCCCCGAGACTACCTCCTTCTAAGTGATTACGCTTAGTTCACATGGACCCCCTTGAATCACTTGAGCAAGCAGGGGCCCAAACCCAAAGAGAGACATTGCAAATGTAAAAGGGAAGTCAAGAGTGGATTAGCTCAAGTATTACACGTGTTACGAAACCCTCCCAGGATTGATCCCAAGGTTGAACTAACACCAGCTATAGGAAAATTTGAACAAAATGGACCTACGGGTAATCCTGGGACTTCATCTCAAGTTGACTCAGAGAACCGTAACCGCTAGGCCAACTAGTCAATGAGGAGTTTCACCCACTTGTCTGAATGGTCAATAAGGAGCTTATTCCTGAGTTCCTCTGCCATGGTGGTGATTGAAGATGAGGAAGAAAAGTATGCGTCATATGTCCAAATGGAACTTCCAGATATGGAGAGAGAGAAAATCGAAGAAATAGAAAAGTTGAGAATATGATCCAAGTAGGAAAGAGTTCGGAAGTCAAGTAGTGGATTCTCGATGAGATGATTTTTTTTTCCGGGAAAGGTTTCCCCAAGAAATTCAAATGGAAAATGACAAATTTTGGGGTCGGGGGCCCCAAAGGGCTCATCTAAAGTTCTTCCTCAGCATTGCCAAATCATGGTAGCTTGTTGACAATGGGATGGGTCAAGCATTCATGTTGACTCTATCAGACCAACACCGAGATGGCTCACATAGTTCTAGCTCCCAACATAGCATTGGACAACAATAGTGAAAGCCTTCACTAAGAAGTACTTTTTACAACATTAAAGTAGATGTAAAGGGCCAGAACTTGAGACCTTAAGACAAGAACCTAGAGAAGGATTCACCCCCTTTTCTTGATGTGGTTTAGAGACAAGGCCGTTAAGAAAAAGCGTATCAATTTTCCCCAAGCAGAGCCGATGGAAATTTTGATTGAAAACCTGCCCAACCCTTTTACTATGATGTTCTCTACTATCAATATCTACAAAATTTTGAGCTTTAATAGCCACCGCACACGGTTGAGAATGGAACTTAAGGATGATAGTATCAAGGAGCTTCAAGATGTGGAAAGAATCCCAAAGTTAGAAGTGGAAAGAATCCTCAAACAAATGTGGTGGGTCCATCCAATAGTTGGTGTCACCCATCATCTCTTCATAACCATTTGTGATAAAGGATGCTTTTGCTCAAGGCCCTCGCCCAAGGAGACACCCTTTCATCGATTTGGGGATGCCTGGCAAAGATAGAGAAGTTAAAGAAACAAGGACTATTAGGCACTATAGCTCCAAGGGCAATCAGCAATCCTTCCCAACTTAGAACAGGGACCACAAATATTGTGCCTCCCACACTCAAAAGGGACACACCACTAAAAGGTGCCTATGTCTTCAATGCAATTCAAGATTTGGGTAGATAACGGACTATAGAAGTTAAAGTCAAACAACCTCCAAATGTCACTACCAATCCACTCCCAAATGGGGGGATAGTCAACATGTTGTCAATGATATATGATCGAGAGATTTTGATCCTCTTTTCAATGATCCAACTCGCCTCATCAGAACTCCAAGAAGTACCATGTCTAGAGGCAATATGAATGGGTGGAGAAGTTAATGATGTGAAAAGGTTGTCTCTTCCCTAAAATAGTAAGGCATATAATTAGCTTCATTAAGGTGGCTTATCATAAGGAATGTAACTCTTTCCAAAGGTCCTCTACATGTACTATGGATAGGCACTTCTATCGTCCCATGTTCTATGATTTTGGAGGCCCCTCACTCTAGTCTTGTGTAAAATTTTGAAGAAGAAACAATGGAAAGTGATGCCACTCAACTCATCAGCCTAGTCCCCAAAAAAATCACATAAACCCCCCAAAAAAAATTATAAGGCAAAGGACCAAAGTTATGAGAACTCCAAAAGAGAAGAGTTATTAGAAGAAGAAAAAAAAGATCGGTACCCCCATCCCTCTTTCATCAACAAGGGAGAATCCACCGACTCACACCATCAACCTTCACCATGCCATCAACCTTCACCACACCATCAAAGATAAGGAATCTCCTAAAAATTCTACTCCCCATGGCCTTCATCAATATTCACCTCTTACATCACATCATCTTCATATCACCGCGTCTTATATCCCTCATCCCCCTTATGTCACTCCCATTCCTAGGGTTCGATAGATAACTCAAAAGAAGGATGGACCGAGGTAAAACTAGAAGGATATGCTTGCATTCCCGTAATCTACAAAAGTGACCTCATCAAAATTTCCAAAGGAATGTCTTAGGAGAAAATCAAGATGTTAACCCCATTTTTGTTTCGGGAAAACAGATTTTAGGAGGACAATCCAAAACCATTGAAAAGTTACAGATGACCTTCTTAGAGAAAAGAATGGCATTGGCGAGGTGAACAAATCAAGGAGCACACCTCCTTAACTCATATGGGGAGTCATAAAGATAATGAGTCCGGTCCGATCCGGCTTAAGTCAATATGATTAAGTCTAGTTGTGGAGATTGTTTGATCCTTATACTCAATATTGTGAATGTTTGATTGTAGGAAAATTTTAAGGGGGCCCTGAGGAATCTAATGAAGAACCAGGGAGGGTGAAATCAATGAAGAAGTGGATGATGACGATGATGTCAAGATGAGAGTGAGGATTGGGATGATAGTGATGACTTCGATACTCGAAGTGATGATGAGTATAAGGACTGAGATGACATTGAATACCAAGGACCTTGGAATAATGATGAAGATGATGAATCGGGGTATTACTTACCAAGGGATCCAAGGGTACTCAGAGTATGGTATGGGGGAAAATGACCCATGGTTAACCCGATGATGCTATTCAATCAGCATCATGATAAAGATGGAAGGGGATGAGTCTACATCATACTCAAAATATAGTGAAGATATCAAAGAATAAAAGATCATCATTAAAGGCAATGTAGACCCTATGGCAGAATAGATGATTGGCATTTACAAGCACTTGGGTGAGATGAAACCTAAGTTGAGGAGATTGACCAGATGTTAGGTGAAGTAGCCATTAGTGAATGCTACTATGCAAACAAATGGAAAACCTTGAGGAAATAGGGGAGATGACACGCTTGTAGAGATAATGGATGTATGGGTCAAGCCCCCCGACGGGGGTGAAGAAATTATGAGTTAGGGCTCTCGAATCTATGGAGGCCCCGGACTTCCCACCCCAAGTCGAGAAGAGAGCCCCAAAAAGAAAATGATCCCATGGTGGGGATAATTACCATAATGAACGGTGATGATGAGGATCACTATCCCACGAGATTGTTGAAAGAAACCTATTAGTGTAATGGAGACTAGAAGCGAAGAGACTACAAGGGAAAGGGCCCCCGGGGAAACAATCAAGGACCAATGAGGTCGGAACAAGGGCCCATAGAAAGAACCGGAACCCATTCTT
>JAJSZK010000514.1:0-12139 GCA_022985045.1 Macadamia tetraphylla | reverse complement strand
AGTGTTCCAATGGTTTTCCCTTGAGAGTTGATACTCAAGATCATCTAAGGTTTTCCCTTGACTTATTGGCTTGATCTCTCAACTCAAGAACTAATTTTCTTCCCCCTTAAGGTCTTGAGGACCTTTTTCACTTTCTTCCTTTCTTTTAAGCTCTGGGGTGAGTTCACCTCTAGATGTGTTTTTTTCATCTTCCTCTTCTTTTTCCCAAAAAATCTTCCTTATTAAAAAATCTTTTTTTTTTTTTTGAGGCCATGAACATAGCCTCATTATCTTCATCATTAGATGATTCTTCCTTTTATCGATGTGTAAACGCATTTTTAGAAACCAAACTTTTCTTCTTGTCCTTGCTTTCTTGTATCTTTGAGAAGAATTTCTTCTTTCCTTGAAATAAATTTTTCTTTTCACTTTCATCTTCATCACTTTCTTTTTTTCCTTGGTTGGGACACTTGGCGCAAAATGTCCAACCCTTCCACAGTTGAAGCATTTGAAAGGCAACTTGTCTTTATATTTTCCCCCCTTTCAATTTTTTGTGAAATGAGTCAAAACCCTCATCTTCACTCTCATCAAGATCCTCCAGATCGCTTCTTCTTCTCATTAATTTTCAATTTTTTCTTGGGAAAGCCTTGTTTGTCGGACTTGCCTTTTCCATCTCATTTCAAGAGCTGAAAGTGCCATGCACTTGATCAAGAGTGATAGTGTCAGGCCCTTTTGCCTCTTCAATACACCCTTGAGTCATACTTGGGCAAAAAAGATCTCGATTTTTGACAAACAATAATCTTCTAGATTGGCTCCTGCACCCCCTAATGGAGTTGACCACTTCATTTACCCCGGTCATAGGTGTCAATATTTTCTCCTTTTCATTAGTAGACTTTAAAAGGGCCTCAAGGTCCAAGCTTTGCTTTCCTTATCTTTTCATCTCCTTCATAAATGTTCTTCGCCCTTTCCCTATATCCTTGGTGAGTCCCAAACCATTACCTTAGCCATCACACTTTTATCCAACCGAGAATATTGCATTCATTTTTCCATTGTAAAATAAGCCTTTTTTGCTTCACCGCAACCCCTCCTTTAGCTCGTATCCATTCAATGAACCAAACATCATAACCTAGTGAACCTAGGTACGACGCATTCTCCTCTTCCACAAGATAAAATCGATCCATCAAACTTTGGGGATGTCCCAATAACCTTCACTTGCCATATCACCCGCCCCCCCTCCGGATCACTCTTGTTGATCAAACTATCAGAGTATTGGCATACCAATTGTTGTAACCGAAACACCGGGGGGGGTGAATCTGAGTTCAATTCGATACCAAAAACCCGCCCATGTCCGCCAAGAAAACCCGTTTACTTCCCTTTGCAAAACAGATGCACACTCACCTCTAAAGGCACTTCCAAGTATGCACACCCATTCCACATTCCACGACTTCAATATCAAATGCAAACAACAAACACCCACAACACGGGTTTTTTACGAGGTTCGCAATTTGCCACATCCCCTGAGTAGTCCCCGAAGGCTTCACTCCAAACACTATTTTTGACGCACCCACAGGAGCACCCACACCCAATTTTTCAAGGGGGAGATGGCACCAGACCGATACAATGTGTAACCCACTACAGGAGCACTACCCCTGCTTAGCACCCACTAAGCACACAATAAATAATACAATTAAATTGGGCTTATATCAATGCCCTATAGTGAAGACCATACATGAAAATTTTCCCCAAATAGACTACAACTATCACTTAGGCATTTTATCAAACATCTTGCCTACAATGATTTATAATAATGGAAATTTTGCAAAATTGAGGTTACCTTGGCAAGGAGAAACCCCGAGATGAAATTTGTCAATCTCCACTTGATGGGACCACAACCACGTTGTCTGTGGCCAATGCTTCAACCCCTTTGGGACTTGGGTTTTTTGGAACTCCCAAAAACCAAATTCTAGGTTCTTCTTCTTCTTCTCCTTGTCTTTACTTTCATGGAGCAACAATGGCATTCCCCACACACAAAGAGAGGAAAAAACTCTTTTTTTCCCTTTTTCTTCTTTTTTTTCTTTTTTTTTCTTGGCAACAACCAATATGACTTGCTACCTTGGTTTCCCGCAGCTTCCTAAGCCTCTAATGGTGGCTATGGATGAAGTGCAAGAGGATGGAAGTTTTATTCAAACCTTTAGCCTTCCACGAGCTTCAACTCGTTTTTTCCGACCACCTCAGCAAGCCCTCGCCTGATTTCTTCCTCTGATTTTAGAGCCGGGAGATGAAGAATCCCCAACTTGAATCACTCAAACCGACTTAAAATGAGGGAGATATGACCTTTGAAGTTGGAGCAATGAGATAGCCTGAAATGGAATCTTCGACGGGTGGGCTACACCGGGGGCGCGCAACGGGGGCGAATCGACCGAGATCTCATATAAGAGATCTTATAATCCAAACCGTCCGATTAAACTAACGGACAACAGATCCAAACCGTTAGATTTGAATCTCGATGACGCATCATGACGTGGGCGCAAATCATCGAAGTGTTGTCGATCTATGATTGGTTGCTTTTCCGGATTTTAAGGAGCTTGTCCCCCACTCACAAAAGTGAAAATGCATATTGACCTTTGGGATCCGAATCTTCCATGATGGCTTTAATCAGATTTCATGAGATCATTAAGATGGGAACCCTTTTTATACCTTCTACACGCGAAACACAATAACATACCTTGATATAGTGTAGCGCCGGGATCAAGAATTATGCATCTAACCAATAAAATCCCACCCCAAGCATCTATCTGCCATATCACACCAAAATCTCAGACCCTTTTTGATGGGCATCAACATACGTGGTCGAATTTTGGGCCGTCCATTTCACTTCCCTTGACCCCTTTTATTACAATCAAGCCCCCCTCCATATTTTCAGGCTTAAAGACCCTTGCAACTCAGACCTTCAAAATCTTTAAATTACACAAAAGCCCTTCAATTTCAAAATAAATTCAAAACCCACCCAACACCGAGAGCAACTGATGGATTTTCTTTGGATTTTAACCGACTTTACGAAACGCTTATAACTTTTCATACGATATCCGATTTTGAAACGGCGTTGAATCAGAATCGATGCTCACGACTTTTCAAGACTCAATCATCTGAATCATCCATGTAAAAGACCAAAATGCCCCACACATTTCCAATGACGATCTTTTTCATACGAATCGAATGCGATGAAATCAGAACCGTTTGGGAAAAATTGTTTTTTTGATTGTTACATGTAGAACACTTTTTAAAAAATCATCTTCAATGCCAAACGCCTCGACCCCTAAATGCCGAATTTTTTCATACGGTATCGGAATGTGACGAAATCAAATGCATGGGCTAGGAAAATTACAATCTATCTTTTTTATGAAGAACCGATCTTCAAAATGTCATTTTCATTGCCGAAAAAGCCCTCGATGAATAGGCCAATTTTGCCTTGACCCAAACCCGCCCCCCTATTAATGATGTATTAAACCACCCATGCATACCAAGTTCTCTATCTCATCGGGACAACCGGGTACGCCATGTCATCATTTTCATCCACGCCACCCAAACCCCCACGCTATCACCGCCACGGGCCGAAGGCCAACAAGGACAACCATAAAACAACAATCTCCCCTTTTGGGGTTGTTGGCAACCACCTCATCACTAATACACTCTAAAGTCGATGAGTAACTCTCCCTTTTACAACAAGTACAAAGGGGAACCAATGGACTTCAGTCCAATATGGGGGAGCAACATCAAGCAACTTGTCCCTCTCCCAATGCTACTAGTGTTTTGGGAAAAATCCCCCCCCCTTTTCTGAGGAACTCAAACTGATCTTTAGAAGCGGTTTAGTGAAGATATCGCCACCCCTCCCGTGGGGAAAAAACTCCATCCTTACTTCACCTTCCATCACCTTGTCTCTTAAGAAATGATACCGATAGCAATGTGCTTTCTAGAATGCATCACCGGGGTTTTTGGAGATATTGATAGCACTAGTATTGTCACAAAAAGTGGCACCGCCGCCAACCTCCACACTCAAATCCTTCAACATCTGCTTCATCCACAACACTTGTGTACAACAAGATGTAGTGCAATGTATTCTGCCTAGCTGAAAGAGACTGACTCTTGCTTCTTACTATGCCATGCCACCAAGTGCTCCCCAAATAGAATGCACCACCCCCGGGTGCTCTTCCCATCTACACATCCCCTAATCAGACCCAAAAAAGTCGACAAACTAAAGCTCTTGACTTTGGATACCATAACCCAAACTCACTAGTCCCTTTCAGATATCCGAAAATTCTCTTCACCGCCACATGTGTCTCTTTTGGTCCCGCTTGAAATCTGCTACCATGCACAAGCTTGTAAGATGTCGTGCCTACTAGTCGTCCGATATAATAGGCTACCAATCATTGACCTATACGAGGTGTGGTCAACGATGGAGAGTCATCTTCCTTGCTCAACTTACACCCACCATCATAGGTGTACTAACTGCTTGCAATCCTCCATGGTGAATCTCTTTAACATCTCCCTCACATATTTGGACCGAGATATGAAGATACCTTCTTTCTTTTGATTGATCTGCAAACCCAAGAAGAATGATAGTTCACCCAACATGGACATTTCAAACTCATCTTGCATCCTCATTGCAAAATCTTTACACAACTCATCTTTGTGACCCCAAAGATGATATCATCTACATACACAACCACCACAAGTCGATCGCTTTCTTGATTCGATGTAGAGATTATCGTCCACTAAGCCTTTCTTGAAACCCAACTTGCACAAGTAAGAGTCCAATTTGAGTACCATGCCCTTGGAGCTTGTTTCAAACCATACAATGCCTTCTTTAATCGCACACAAGAGTGGGGTCCTCGTCATTGAAACCCATCAGCTGCTCTATGTAAACCTCCTCTTCCAAGTTTCCATTTAGAAAAGCTGATTTGACATCCATTTGATAGACCTTGAACCCTTGTACACGACAAAGCCAAGAACATTCTCGATAGCCTCAAGTCTTGCCACTGGGAGCAAAAGTTTCTCAAAATCAATGCCTTCCACTTGAGCATATCCTTTGCATACAAGTCTTGCTTTGTTCCTCACCACTTGACCATCTTCATTGAGTTTATTTCAAAACCCATTTAGTACCAATCACATTCTTGTCAACGCCTAGGGACTAGATCCCAAGTGTGATTCCTCTCTATCGATCAAGTTCTTCATTCATGGCCTTCATCCAACTCTCATCATTGCTTGCCTCATCAACAGCTTTTGGTTCAATCTTCGAAGAAGAGAGTATGTGTTGGTCTTCATTCTTCTAGTCCAACACCTACAAGGGGGTCACCAATGATTAACTCATCTTTTCTCTTGATCAACTCATGTGTCTCCTCCGCTATCTGAATCTACCTCATCCTGCTCAACATCAACCTCATCTTTGCTTTTGAGTCTACTATCAACCAGATCATTCTCATCATCAAGATCTTCAAATTCTAGAAGTTCATTTCCGAGCTCAAGGAATATCCTTTTTCATCAACTGTGACATCAAGACTTCTACAATTTTTCCAAGTCGTTGTTATAGCATCTATAGGCCTTACTTGAAGTAGAATAACCAAAAAATATACCTTCATCAGCTCTATCATCAAACTTACCCAAATCTTGGGTTGTGTTCTTGATATAACACTTGCTACCAAAGACCTTGAAGTGTCTTGCAGAGCCCTTCTTCCAAACCAGATTTCATATGGAGTCTTGCTTTCATGAGGTCTCAACATACATCTGTTATGGATGTACACCGCATTAGAACGCCTCCTTCCGTAACTTTTTACCCATGTCATTCTCGCCAACATTGTTCTAGCCATGTCTTGCATGTTCTATTCTTTTCTCTCGCAACACCATTCTGTGGGGTGTTCTTGGAGCTGAAGTTTGTTTCGATACCATGCTCATAGCGATTCTTCAAAATCATCCCAACTGTACTCACCTCCTCTATCGATCTCGACACTTTATCTTCTTCCCTGTCGATTCTCAACTTGCTTCTTAAAGATCTTAAATCTTTCTAAAGCCTCGACTTATGTTTCAAGAACATCCCCCACACCATTTTGAATGATCATCAACAAACAACATGATGTATCTCTCCCGAGGTGCTAGGTGTCCTCATAGGACCACATAGGTCTGTGTGAATCAACCGCAATGGAGAACTGGAATAATACTCCTTAGACTTGTAGGAGATTCGGGTTTGTTTTCCCCTTTTTGACAAGATGCACATATAGGATTGAGAGCTTCTTCAACTCAGAACATCTCTCATCCCCTTCTTTGAAGAAATCTTGGCAAGGTTCTTGAAACCAATATGCCCAAGTCTTCGTGCACAACCATGTCTCCTCATCTATGCTGACCATGCAAGAATCTTTTCTAACTCGCAAGGTGTACAAATTCCTAAGTTCTCTCTCAGAGCTACAACCTTTCCACTACTTGATCTTCTTATCTCACACCCTTTACTAGTGAAAGTTACTTCATGCCCTTTGTCACAAATTTTATGATCGAGAAGATTGTGTTTGAGTCCTTCAACATACAAGACATCAAGGGATTTCACCTTCCCATGGTTCAAACTTATGGACCCCTTTCCTGTAATTCTGGCACCATTGTTGTTGCCAAACTTCACGGATCCACCTTCAAAGTCATGTAATTGTTCAAACCTTTCCTTATCTCCTGTCATGTGGCTTGAGCAACCACTATCAAGAATCCATGGATGAGAGTCTCCTTGAGCCTTAAAAGCTCTATGAATAACAAATGCTGCTGCATCTTCTTCATCTTCTACTCTATCTCTCTTAACCCAAACTTTCTTGTGATTTAGATTTCTTTGCTTTCTTCTGCTTGAGAATTGTCTCTCCATCTCATCATCTTCCGTGTTTCAAAACTCTCGCTTAACTCGTTCTCCTGTCTTTGTGGGGAAACACGCTTCTACAATTCCTTGCAATATGTCCAAGGTTGTTGCATCCGTAATATTCAACTGCTTCTCCATAAGGTGTAAAAGGATTTCATCCACATAACTCCTTGGACCAATGTTGAACTTGCAATCTGAGATCTTGTGTCCAAAAGTGTTGCATTTGTAACAATAACCTTGAAATGTGTGCCTCGCATCACAGGTTCCATCGCCACCCTGTAAGGAGCTCAAGTTGTCAAATGCTCTAGGCCTCTGTTGAGGACCTTGACCGTATCCATAGGTCTCGCTCTCCGCTTGGCCTTGCCAACTGTGGTTGTCTAGCATGGTTAGTCTTATGGAATATAGATGGATTTCTTCTAGTTGGACCAATCGCACTTTATCTTTTGTACGCTTCTCTTGACATTGCCGAGAGTAACATGTGTCTTTCCTCTTTGAGCATTCCTATCATTGACTTTGATAGGATTATGTACTGTTCCTTACCATTTGCCTTGGTATTTTTTGGGAAAACTCCCAACAAATCCAAGTCCAAATTTGATGTGAGTCGATCTTTGAGCATTGATAATGTCATTGAGCTTCTTACTACTAGGATGCTCTTTTGGAGTAGAGTCATCTTCAACATCTTCATTTTTTATGTCTTCTCTTTCAATCTCAGTTCTCCCATATTCTTCAACCTTAGCCTTCAATAAGGCTAGCTCATCTGCATAACCATCAAATTGTGCAAGAATCTCATATTGCTCCTCTAGTTGTGCTTTCAAAGCCACTTTCTCTAACTCAAGAGTGTTGCAGTCAATGGTCTTCTGTGAGAGTTGATACTCAAGATCATCTAAGGTCTTCCTTGACTTATTGGCTTGATCTCTCAACTCAAGAACTAATTGTTCTTGCCCCCTTTAAAGGTCTTGAGTGACCTTTTCACTTTCTTCCTTTCTCTTTAAGCTCTCTAAGGGCAAATGTGAGTTCAGCCTCTAGATGTGATTTTTCATCTTCCTCTTCTTTTTCAGAAATCTTCCTTATTAGAAGAATCTTCTTTGTTTTCTTCCATATCTATTGAGGCCATGAACATAGCCTCATTATCTTCATCATTAGATGATTCTTCAGACTCTTTATCAGATGTGTCACTGCATTTCTTAGAAACCAAACTTTTCTTCTTGTCCTTGCCTTTCTTGTACCCTGCTTGAGAAGAATTTCTTCTTTCCCTTGAAATGAATTTTCTTTTCACTTTCATCTTCATCACTTTCTATTTTTCCTTGGTTAGACACTTGGCTGCAAAATGTCCAACCCTTCCACGCTTGAAGCATTTGAAAGGCAACTTGTCATTATATTTTCCTGTTCCCTTTTCAACTTTTTGGTGAAATGAGTCAGAACCTCATCTTCACTCTCATCGATCCTCCACAGATCGCTTCTTCTTCTTCTCATTAATTTTCAAGTTTTCATTGCCTTGAAAGCGCTTGTTTGTCGTGGACTTGCCCTTTTCCATCTCATTTCAAGAGTCGTGAAAGTGCCATGCACTTGATCAAGAGTGATAGTGTCTAGGTCCTTTGCCTCTTCAATAGCTGACACCTTGGAGTCATACTTGGGCAACAAAGATCTCGGATTTTTGACAAACAACTAATCTTCTAGATTGGCTCCTGCACCCTAATGGAGTTGACCACTTCATTTACCCGGTCATATAGGTGTCAATATTTTCTCCTTCTTGCATTAGTAGACTTTCAACGGCCTCAAGGTCCAAGCTTTGCTTTCCTTATCTTTTCATCTCCTTCATAAATGTTCTTGATCTTCCCGATATCCTTGTGAGTCACAATCCATTACCTTAGCCATCACACTTTTATCCAATGCTGAGAATATTGCATTCACAACCTTCCGATTGTAACAATAAGCCTTTTAGCTTCACGTCAACCCGGACCTCCTTCAGTCTCTGTATCCATTCGTAATCGATACCAAACATCATAACCTAGTGAACCTAGGTACGATCGATTCTCCTCTTCCACAAGATAAAATCAGATCCATCAAACTTTGGTGCATGTCCCGAATAACCTTCACTTGCCATACTTTTCACTCGCCACGCCTGGATCACTCGTTGTTGATCAAACTATCACCGAGTATTGGCTCGATACCAATTGTTGTAACCCGATCTGAGAGGGGTGAATCAGTGAGTTCAATTCGATACCTAAAAACCCGTCCGATGTCGCCAAGAAAACCCGATGTACCTCCTGTTGCACACACAGATGCACACTCAACCTCTCATAGGCACTTCCCAAGTATGCACACCCATTCCACATTCCACGACCAATATCAAATGCAAACAACAAACACCCACAACAGGTTTTTACGAGGTTGCAATTTGCCTACATCCTCGGAGTAGTGCCTAAAGGCTTGATCCTACTCAATACACTACTTTTGATGCACCCACATGGGAGCACCCACACCAATTTTCTCAAGCCGAGCTGAGATGGCACTCGAGTGCCGATACAATGTGTAGCACCCACTACAGGGAGCACCACTCCGGTGCTTAGCACCCACTAAGCACACAATAAATAATACAATTAAATTGGGCTTATATCAATGCCCTATAGTGAAGCACTCATACATGCAAATTTCCCAAATAGACTACAACTATCACTTAGGCATTTTATCAAACATCTTGCCTACAATGATTTATAATAATGGAAATTTTGCAAAATTGAGGTTACCTTGGCAAGGAGTAACCGCTGGAGATGCAATAATGTCAATCTCACTTGATGCGGACCACAACCACGTTGTCTCGGTGCCGCAATGCTTCAACCCGTTGGCACTTGGGTTTCTTGAAGCAACTCACAAGAACCAAATTCTAGGTTCTTCTTCTTCTCTTCTCCTTGTCTTTACTTTCATGGAGCAACAATGGCATTCACACACACACAAGAGAGAAACAACCTCTTCTCTATTTCCCTCTTCTTCTCTTCTCTTCTCTTTTCTTTTCTCTTGGCAACAACCAATATGACTTGCTACCTTGGTTTCCAGCAGCTTCCTAAGCCTCTAATGGTGGCTATGGATGAAGTGCAAGAGGATGGAAGTCTTTCATTCAAACCTTTAGCCTTCCACGAGCTTCAACTCGTTTTTCCGACCACCTCAGCAAGCCCTCTGCCTGATTTCTTCCCTCTGATGTGTAGAGCTCGGAGAGATGAAGAATCCCCAACTTGAATCACTCAAATCCGACTTAAAATGAGGGAGATATGACCTTTGAAGTTGGAGCAATGAGATAGCCTGAAATGGAATCTTCGTACGGGTGGCGTAGGCTACACCAGGCGCGCGCAACAGGGGCGAAATCTGACCGTAGATCTCATATAAGAGATCTTATAATCCAAACCGTCCGATTAAACCAACGGACAACAGATCCAAACCGTTAGATTTGAATCTCGATGACGTCATCATGACGTAGGCGCTGACATCATCAGAAGTGTTGTCGATCTATGATTGGTTGCTTTTCCGGATTTTAAGGGAGCTTGTCTCCCACTCACAAAAGTGAAAATGCATATTGACCGTTGGATCCGAATCTTCCATGATGGCTTTAATCAGATTTCATGAGATCATTAAGATCGGAATCCTTTTTATACCTTCTGTACCGCGAAACACAATAACATACCTTGATATAGTGTAGCGCCAGTGCATCAAGAATTATGCATCTAACCAATAAAATCCCACGCGCAAGCATCTATCTCGTCCATATCACACCAAAATCTCAGCAGCCTTTGGATGGGCATCAAGCATACGTGGTCGAATCTTGGCCGTCCATTTCACTTCCCTTGACTCCTCTTTATTACAATCAAGCCCCTGCCTCCATATGTTTCAGTGCTTAAAGACCCTTGCAACTCAGACCTTCAAAATCTTTAAATTACACAAAAGCCCTCGAATTTCAAAATAAATTCGAAAAACCCACCCAACACCGAGAGCAACTGATGGATTTTCGGTTTGGATTTTCGAACCGACTTTACGGAACGCTTATAACTTTTTCATACGATATCCGATCGATATGAAACGAAGCGTTGAATCAGAATGGATGCTCTACGACTTTTCGAAGACTCAATCATCTGAATCATCCATGTAAAAAGACCAAAATGCCCCTACACATTTCCAATGACGTATCTTTCTCATACGCAATCGGAATGCGATGAAATCAGAACCGTTGGAAAGATTGTATTTTTTTCGTATCGTTACATGTAGAACACTTCCTTTAAAAAATCATCTTCAATGCCGAACGCCTCGACGCCATAAATGCCGTAACTTCTTCATACGGTATCGGAATGTGACGAAATCAAATGCACTGGACTAGGAAAATTACAATCTATCTTTTTCATGAAGAACCGATCTTTCAAAAATGCCATTTTCATTGCCGAAAATGCCTTCGATCGTAAATAGGCCAATTTTGCCAGTTTTGACCCAGAAACCCGCACCACCTATTAATGATGTATTAAACCACTCCATGCATACCAAGCTGCTCTGTTATCTCATCGGTGACACTGGATACTGCCATGTCATCATTTTCATCCACGTCACCCAAACTGGCCACGTCATCACCGCCACGTGGCCGAGTTGCCAACAAGGACAACCATAAAACAACACTTTCTTGCTTCCTCTTCTTTTTTTTTTTTTTTCAACTTAATAGGGTTAAGAAACCTCTTTTGCATATTTGAATGCCATCTCAAATGTTTTAATCAAAAAATAAATAAATAAATAAATGGGATTGATTGCAAGGATTCTATTTTAACCTTCTATCCTAATTAAAATCATGCTTCTAGCCAATCCAAAAGTGTCTTTTCTTACCAATTTTTTTTTTTTGGGTCTACCCTTTGATTGTCCTTCAGCTCTTTTTTCTAGTTTACATCAGACCACTCCATTTTACTAATGCCCTGAAGGGCCTCTCCTACAAACACCCATGACACTTTTTTTTTTAATTTACTTTTCATAAGACCCATTTCTAGATTTTGTTGATTATTTTTTCTATTATTTTATTCATTCATCTAAATATATCTTTGGAGATTTTCTTTTTTTTCTTAATCACTAACTTGTATCTCCATATAATATTATTGGCTTTATAGCTGTCTTATAGAATTGTCCATTGAGTTTGGATGAGATTCCCTTATCACAAAACACTTAAAAAAAGCACCATTCCACTTAACCTACCATGTTCTAATCCTAATCTATCTGTCACCATCTTATAAATTATAATTTCTCCTATTTTTTAATTAT
>JAJSZK010000513.1:10000-11818 GCA_022985045.1 Macadamia tetraphylla | reverse complement strand
TTACATGTGCGACCACGTGGGATGGCACATGCAGTAATGCATGCGACCTGGGGGGTGGTGTGGAGCAACGCACGCAACCTTGGGGGTGGTAGGGAAGCCAAGAACACGGCATGTGCGGCCATGTCAGCAACCTTGTGCCCGTTAGTGCAGCCAAACGCGTGGTATGTGCGGTGTGGAACGTAACCTTGGGCACGGTTGTGCAGCCATCTGCGTGTTATGTGTGCCATGCCTGCAAACTTTCACATGGCATGTGCGGCCACACGTGAAACCATGTGTGAGGCTTGTGCAGCCGTGGTCGCAGCCATGTGCGTGGAAGTGTGGCACAGGCAGCAGCCCAGCACGCGCTGCCTACACCATTGCCCGCAGCCATGTGCGGCCGTGCTTACCACCTTGCGTGTGGTTGAGCACCCATTCCCGTAGTAATGTGCATTGTTGTCTGCCACCTTACGCGTGGTGTGCACCCTTGCCCCCAGACAAGTGCGCGCGATAGCCTGCAACCCTGCTCGCGATAGTGGAGCCTTACCCACAACTGTGCCCAAGGTTGCGTGCAATCATGTGTGCGGTATTGCAGCCACACCAGCATCCATGCGCGTGGTAGCCAGCCTCAACTCCATCAGCCTTGCAGGCGCTAGTGCAACCTTGCTCGCAGCAATGCCTACACCTTGTGCGTCCATGCCAACTACCTTCCGCGTGGTAGTGCAGCCATGCCTGCCACCATGAACACACATTGTGCGGCCCTGCGTGCAGTACTGCCACCTTGTGCACTGCCTTTATATGCACTTAGGTACCCTTAAGGTGGCATGCATAGGCA
Source organism: Macadamia tetraphylla (assembly GCA_022985045.1). Classification (NCBI taxonomy): domain Eukaryota; kingdom Viridiplantae; phylum Streptophyta; class Magnoliopsida; order Proteales; family Proteaceae; genus Macadamia; species Macadamia tetraphylla. Next base: position 11,007 of record JAJSZK010000513.1, on the reverse strand, counting down.
TTGTCATGGGCACGTATATGTGCACACTTGTAGCATTCAAGAGCACAATTAGGTGACACTTGGGCTACACTTGGGTGCACGCGTAGACACACATATTCAACACTCGTGGGCACGTATAGGCACATTTAAGGCGACACTTGGGGCATTCAAGAGCATGCACAGGAACAATTAGGTGCACACTTAGGCAACAATTGTGGGCATGCATGGACACAGTTAGGCAACACTTGGGCCATTCATTGTGCACATGTAGTCAACACTTGCAGTGTTGTGAGACCATTCACTGTGTACACGTGGGCACATATAGTCAACACTTGGGGGCACACGTAGGCACACACTTGGGCTATTTAAGAGCACATTGTCACTGCTTTAGACCTTTCTAAGCAATCGCGTCGGCACTTAGTACTTCCACTAGCACTAAGTCAGCCTAACCACCCTCCTTAAGGGACTAGGGAAGAGAAGAAGTGAACACAAGAGTGAGTTTGAGAAGAATGAGCTTGTATAGCACTAGAGAACTCTTGAGTACAAGGCTTGAGAACTCACTTGCTTGGTTGAACACTCTTGGTTGGTCCTTAGTGAGTGCCTTTGCCAAATGAGGCAACACCTACCCCAAGTTACAATGGATGGCTAAGATATTTACAAATGTCCTCCACCCAACGGTTGGCGAGGAAACTAGAAGCTTCCCACCTCCTTAGCGGAGCTCTAGAAATCTCTCCCAGAATATCTCCTGTGAATATCTTCTACAAATATCTACAATAAAATATCTATTGTTACTACACCTTTGTATAAAACTCTAGAACTTGGACCTTACATAGCCCAACGGCCTAAGTCCATAAGCTTGGTGAGCTAGGCCCATGGGCCTATGTTGGGTAGGTCGTGACACTTTCCCCCACCTAAATCTGCGACGCCCTTGTCACAACCTCCTTGTGGTACTTTAACTCACTAGTCGTCTCTGCATGCCAGTTGTCTCCCATCTCGTCTCGCTCTCTGGTCACCCCTTCCACTTGACT
>JAJSZK010000512.1:0-12458 GCA_022985045.1 Macadamia tetraphylla | reverse complement strand
ACTACAACTGGGAATTCAAAATTGAACTAGGAATAATAAACCTATGTGGAAAAAAAAAGAGTCCTAAGACAATTTGGACTCGAATACCACTTACTTAACCTGGGCCCAATGGCCCACAAATTAATTAAAAACAACTAAATTTTCCTCAAATTGAGGGGCCCCAATTCCTTTATTTGTACTTAGCCCCCCGTAGACTAAGTAGGGTTCGCTGGTTTTTGGCTTGCCCTTTAGCCACTGTGGATTAAGGATGGACCCTTTTTCCCTCTCATATTTCCTTCCATAATGTGCATCTACATCACCCCCCTTTCTTAGAATCATTCAACCCGATGAATGGGGGGACAGTGGCTCATAGAGGTCCTTGTAAAGGGCGTTGAAAGTCATCGGCATGGATCCAAGTATAATCCTCTCGGGTAGCCCTTTTCCATTTGATGAAACAGTAGTACCTTTATGTCACACCGTCAACAAACCCGGGCTGATCCAAAGTAACCCCGTTAACCCAAACTGCCGATCATCGACATCAGATTCCACCACAAAGATACGCAAACTAATATAAGTTCATCGATCGGGAAGACTAAGTTTTACCTGAATAAATTCCATATACTTGATACCAATTTGTGATACAATAATTATATACATGTAGGCCCAAGGCATGATAATTACACAATAAAAGTACAATTCATATATCAAGTTTCAGAAATCATCAAAACAATCGAGTAACATGGCCAGATCAACGGAGCTCATCGGCATCAAGGGGTTTGTGCCCATGGATCACATAGAAGAGCTCACTGGGCCTCGGTGGAGCTCAAGACGGCCTAGAATCGCTGTCCCCAAAGACAACCTCGATGAGCAATGACGCCGGCTAACTCCTCGGGGTCCACCCCTCTTCAGAAACTCGACGTGGGACCCACCCCATTCTCATGTATGACTCCAAAATCATCTAAAGAGTGTACACGTGATGAGTTCACTAGCTAAAGGGTAGAAAGATGGACCAACAGCCACACATCACAACACATCATATGCACTACATGCCATGCTATACATTTTAAATCACATCCACCTAAGCAACATTACTAAGTCCTTGGTTTTAGTGTACTACAACCACAAGCGCATACTCGGACGAGCAACTCCCTCCCTGATACGCCCATAGGGCTCTGAGAAGGCCCACCGTGAGTACTCAAAGTAAAGACAATGCGCCCACCGCTCACAAAAATGTAAATGATCGAAAATAAAGGTCCGACCCCACAAGAATTTAAAAGCGCGATTGGTCTTGAATGTACCCCCGGGTTGCCGACCTCCTACATGACCCGTCATGGAATGCCTAACCGCACAAAGGTCCGACACCGCAACCTGCTTCCCCAAATGATAACCCAACACCTTAACCCTCGGGAAGGGTCGAAGACGGATGGTGAAAATCCTAATACCGCATGCCCTATATGACAATAACGATTGATAGTGCCTCCGTCCCATCCACGGCCACCAATGCATTCGCTTTCAAGCCGACTGCATCTAGTCTATAATGCATCATGCACAATGATGTCCATAATCAACATATAAACATTTCATTCAATTGGCAATTGAAAATAAATATAGCACATATGCACATCAATATGTGGAATGACTAGACTACATAGCATATTCACGATGGCATGACTAGACTAGATATATTTAAATGAATGCCAAACAATGCCTCGAACAAGGCCAAACGCCTCTCCCCACTTACCAGAAGGCATAAGGTTTCCCCTGCTCGACGGGTGAGATCCGGGAATCGGGTCGGATTTGGTGAACCTAACATAATTGAGGGTTAGAACTTCACCATTTTAGGATCAAAATTAATGAAACCATGATAAAATCGTGTTTAGAACGTCAAAGAAGGTTACAGTCCGATTTGGGTTCGACGACATAAGGATCACCTTCGGGCCACAGGGGTGGGTCAAGGGTAGTCTGCCACGGATACCCACCGTTGGGACCGGGTAGGGGCCCGCCGGTTGGCCATTGGGGGGCCTCACAGATCGGTAGGGGCCCCCGGGTTGGGGCTCGCTGAGGCCCAAAGGGCCCCCCTCCTCTCGTGTGGGTACCCAAGGGTAGGGCCCACCGTTGTCCCCACTCTAAGGGAAACACCGCTTTCTTCCCAACTTTCCCCATTCTTTGGGGATTCAAATGGGTTTTCCCACCCATCCTTCACACCTTCAAGGTCCTATAGGATGGTTCAAACCCTAGATCTAGGTTAGATTCAAGTGGGGGAAAACCATCTTACCTTCTTTGCTCAAGAACCACTTCAAACCCTCCAAATCACTTCAAACCCACAATGTTCCTTCCACCTTGTCAATATCTCTTCAAATCCTTCAAGATCAACACATAAATCATCTATTAAACCTTAGATTCATCATTTCAAAGGGTTTTACAAGATCTCAAGAAACCATACTCAATCAAGGGTTTAAAGCTTGGGTATGGTGAATGTTCACAAAACCTAACTTTTCTTACCTCCAACAGATCTAGAGTTGAAGATCACTTCCCGCACCGAATGGGAAGATCGAGTTTCGCGCCGCTGAAATCCTCTTTCTTCCTCTTCCTTCTCTTCCTTTCTTCTTCCCTTTTTTTCTCTCCCCTCTTACTTTTCTCACCAACGACGGGTAATAAATGGAAAGAAGAAAAAATCATAAAGCTTTATATATAACTCCTAATAAGTGAATAAAGGCAATGGATGGGTCATTTGTGGGGGGGTGTACCCACCGCCCTACCCACCGAGGGCCAAAATTGGGATTTTGATGGGTTCGGCCTCGGCGAACCCCCCCCCGGCATACGATGTAGCATACGATATACCTTAAAATACGGCTACAATACCGCTATCCGCACATAGCCTTATGGTAGGTGCATGTACACGCTTGGGCACCCTGCCTCTTCCGAAATCCGGGGACTTGTCGGCCAGCCGGTGTTTAAGGTCACCCGTGCCATCATAGCCTATAAGGAACCGCCTAATTTCCTCCGCCTTCCCTCGATGGTTAAACCGGTTCAACCGCAAATCGCTGGTTTAAGAAGCGGGTATTACATTCCCCCCCTTTTTAAAAAATTTCGCCTCGAAATTTGACTGGTTGATCAAAAGATGAGGGTACTTGGCTCGATTTCATCCTCTACCTCCCAAGATGCTTCCTCAAGTGAGTGATCAGCCCATCGCACCTTTACATAGGAAATGGAGCGTTAAGGGTTTTCACCTTCCGTCCAAAATTTCAGTGGGGTTGTTCAGATAGGTCATATCGCTTCTAGGTACTCGGTTCCACGGGTAGTACATGAGATGGATCATGCACGTATCTCTTCAATGGATACATGGAATACATTGTGAACATCCCTCCCGAAGGTGGCGAGCAAGCATATAGGCTAGAGCCAACCCGGATAAGATCTCAAATGGTCCATGTATCTTGGGCTCAACTTCCCTTTCGAAACCTTGCAAACCTTTAGTAGGAGAGATCTTGAGAAATACCTTTTTCCTGGCTGAAATTCAATATCCTTCTCGGGTGTCCACATAGCTTTTTTGACGGACGAGCCGCTTTAACCGCTTTTCTAATAACGCCGATTTTGTCACAAGTCATTTGTATCATTTCAGGTCCTAACATTCGACGCTCACCTACCTCATCCCAATTCAAAGGAGTCCCATTTTCTGCCATATAATGCCTCATACGGAGCCATCCCAATTGTAGCTTGGTAATCTATTATATGCAAACTCCATAAGAGGTATATATTCTTCCCAACTCGCCACTATCTCCATTGCACATGCCCCGAGCATGTCTTCTAATATCTCAGATGGTTCGCCCGATCGACCATCCGTCTGGGGTGAAAAGTCGACTCAAATTCAGCCGTGATCCCAAGGCACGCAAGCTTTTCCAAAATCTGAAGTGAACCTTGGGTCCCTATCTCAAAAATGCTCACCGGCACTCCATGTAAACGCACTATGTTGTCCATGTAAAGGCTAGTTTGGCCATGGAGAACTTGGTCTTGATAGGAATAAAATGAGCGCCTTGGTGTCGATCCACAATCACCCATATCGCCCCATTCCTTAGGTGTACTTGGTAGTCCGTGACAAAGTCCATCGTAATCCTTTCCTACTTCCATTCTGATGGGAGTGGCTGAAGAGTACCATAAGGTCGATGCCTTTCATTTTTACTTTCGGTAAGACAAGTCGCCACATATAAAGCTATGGTGACTTTCATGCTTGGCCACCAAAGAACTTTGTTTGAGGTTTTTGTACATTTTGGTACTTCCCGGTGAAGTGAGTACGGAGCTATTGCTTCTCTCACTATCTTATCTTGTATATCCAAATCATCGGCACACAAACTGCTCAAACATCAATGCCCCATCACGCAAAGTAAAACGGGTCGTTTATTGTTTGGTCTTGAACCTTAACTCGATCCCGATCAGATCTAAAGGTTGCTTATCACCTCTCCAATTGCCGGATGCACCTTTAGACCCTGGCGATACACCAACCATTTAAGGTTTTCCGTTGAGGCTCAAGCTCTAAGGTTCCCCCTTCATACAAGAGGGTTTCATCCACTAGCATCGCCTTGCACAAAGTGGTGAGTTGATCGCTATATGAGAGCGACATACCGTGTCTTCCGACTCAATGCATCTGCCACTACATTAGCCTTGCCGGATGATATAATATCGCACCCATAATCCTTCATGAGTTCAAGCCATCTTCCTGCCTCATGTTCAGATCCTTCGGTGAAGAAGATTTCTGCTTTGTGATCACGATATCTCACACTTCTCCCTATACAAATAATGTCGCCAAATTTTAAGGGCAAAATGATCGCTAGTTCCAAGTCGTGAGGGGGTAATTTTCATCCTTTAGTTGTCGGATGCATAGCTTATTCCCTTTACTGCGCTGTATGAGAACACAACCCAAACCAACTTTGAAGCATCGATAGCCCGCATTCCACTCGCGTTTGAATAGTCATAAAGGGCCACCAACCTTTCTTTCAATTTCGAAGCTCTTCTCACATTCCTCCCAATAATTTCACACCCTTTTTAGTCAATTGGTCTTTGGGTGCGAGATCCGAGCAAATTTCGATGAAGCTGTAATATCCAGCCAAACCCAAGAAGCTTCTAATTTCAAAAATTTCTGGGGCTTTCCCATTCCACTATCGCTTTCACCTTAGCGGGATCTCCCTCGATTCCGCTTTGGACACTACTTGCCCTGTGAATCCAACTTGTTCAAGCCAATTCACATTTTCAGATTGGCAAAAAACCGTTGATCCTCAATCAGAGCACCATCCTCAAGTGTTGAGTGTGCCCCTTCGGTCTTGGAGTAGATCAAGATATCGCCAAAAAAAACAATTACCCATTTGTCGAGCACATCCGAAATACCGATTCATTAGATCCATGAATGCTGCCGGTGCATTGGTTAACCCGAAGGACAACTCTAGGAACTCATAATGACTGTATCGAGTCCTAAATGTTGTTTTGGGTATATCACTGCTCTTTATCTTGAGCTGATAATAGCCGGACCAAGATCTATCTTTGAAAATACTCGCCCTCAGAATCGATCAAATAAATCATCAATGCGGCAATGGATACCGGTTCTTAATGGTTAGCTTATTCAACTCCCGGTAATCTATGCACATACGCAAATGATGCAGATTCTTCACCAAACTAGGCTTGTTTTATTAGGAATAAGCTTAGGGTTGGGTTGTATACGTGTTGGGGCCTTAAACCATGTGGTTGGGAGTATATTGGGCAACTTTTATGGGTCTAAACTAGGGGTTCTAAGGTTGCATACGGGATTCAGTGATATGTTTCTTTTTCTTTAGTTTCTTTTAGATGGGGTTATTTAGTTTCTAATTTTCAGTCATAAATTAGTTTCTATTTCCAGTTTAGCAACTAAAGGACTTTCTATTTTGTAAGTTTCTATTTTCAGTTTTAGTAACTAGTTGAGTTTCTAATTTTAGTTTCCTATTTCAGTTTTTGGAAACTAAAGTTAGTTTCTATTTCATGTAACCCTATCACTGTTATAAATAAAGATGATGGCTCTTTTAATGAGCTACGATTTTTACAAACTACATGGTTGTTGCTGTTGTTTTCTCTGGAGAACTTCCTTGTGTTTGATCAAGGTATTGGGTTGGTGTTCGATCCGACGATTTCTTTATGCAGAAGTCCAAGAGGTTCATCTTCAAGTGCTCCTTTTCTCCTTCCAGGTTTTTTTTTTAAGGAGTTTATTGCTGTTCAACAACCAGGTATTTAAATTCCAATTCTGCCCAGATTTGCCTTAGATTTCACAATCGGTTCTCTGCTACCTGAAGCACTTCCAGCCATTGGTTTGAGCTGTAATTGTCAATCTTTCCTCCCTACCCAAGAGAGACTCACCTTGGTTTGGGCTGATTCTGGCCAGCCAATTTTAAGATATTAAAATTTCTTGAATTCTGTCCTGTAGTGCCCTTACAGAACAGGAACCAGAACCGATAGGTCTGATTTGTCCTTTTCTGTTTCTGTGGATGTTTATTCTGGTCTGTGAACTGTTAGGCTTCCATTCCTACTTCTGGTTAGGCCTATTATCTGGTTTATAGTCTGAACTCATAGACTCCAGTTTCGGATCGAAATTTGATTTACAGAAATCTGTTTCTTCCTTAATTCTGATCTGTTATATTGCTGCCTTACTTTGGCTATTTTTGGTTGTTCTTAGTTTAAAAGTTCCTGCAGTTTTGGGACTGGTTTGGTTGTCAAATCTAGTCCTACATTAAGTGGTATCAGAGCATGGCTGGGAACAACACCCCTACCCTAGCTTCTCTTATGGAGATGCTACAGACTATGAGGACTGAGATGAGGGCTGAACAGCAAACCTTACGGACTGAATTGAAGGCTGAGTTAAAGGCTGAATTGGATGCCAGTTGTTGAATGAAGAGACTCACCCCAACACCCCACCGGCGCTCCCCACAACACCAAGTGGACACTCCAATGAATGTGGTTACGGGGTTATTAATAGGAGAGCAAACCCTAATCTGGAGCACCAAGGGGTTCCGTAGCACAACCTACTTTTGAAGAGCATGTAAGAGGATATTTTGAGACGAAGGCCCTGCAGCAGAGGTATTCGAGATTCGAAGGTCAAGCTCGACCCAAGGAGTTTGATGGGGATATGACCCCAATTGTTCTATGATTGGGTAGTGGCACTAGACGACTATTTTGACTATTATGAGTTACCCGAGGAACGGAAGATGAAACTAGCTCGTGCTAAGCTAGTTGGGGCTGCTCGGGGAGTGGTGGAGGACCCATGAGCTAGAGTTGGAAGATCGTGGTAGAGAACCTACTAGTTGGGAAGAGATGAAGCTTGAGTTATCGATAAATCCCTGCCACGCAATTTCGAGCTCGTGATACAAGACCAGCTGAACTCTCTTCGCAAGGGTCTATGATCCTGCCAGTACATGAACAAGTTTGACGACTTTATTCTATGGCAAAAGGGGAGAATGAAAGGCAACTGTTATCTCGGTTTCGGGATTACGAGTTGAAATCAACAGGGTATGGTTATTGAAGTGCATTTGGGAGGGATTGTTTTGACAAGGCCCTACGAGCGAGGAGCTTCTAGCACAGCCGCTAGAAGGTTTGGTTTCAAGCGGGAGGTAAAGAAGAATTTTCCAGCCACTAAACCTAGTAGCTCAAGACCTCCAAAATCCACTTTTCCTCCACGAGCTGATCATAAAGGAAAGGCACCCATAAAGGTAGTAATAAGGTACGTGTTTCCATTGTCAAGAGATAGGACATTTTGCAAGTCTTGTCCGATAAAGGAGGGTTAATGCAGTAGCTGAGGTTGAAGACTCCAATGAGGAGGATGAGTCAGCTCTTTATCCCTACCCATTAGATGATGATGATGGTGGATATGACTATGATATGGAAAACACTAATGAGGATGATACCGAGGGAATAAATATTGTTACTGGGATATTGGTGGTTGAAACCAAAGGAGAGGATTGGCGTGAATCGCATATTCTACACCATATGAAGTCGTGAGCATACTTGTCGATTATCATTGATAGTGGCAGTTGTGTCAACGTTGTTTCTGAAGCCTTTGTGAAGAAAGCAACCTTGAAAGCTGACCCACATCCTCAGCCTTATAAGGTATCCTTGCTGAATGGTAATACCTTAGAGGTGAATAAGAGGTGCTCACCTTTGAAACTTTACCGATATGAAGAGAAAGTTTGGTGGATGTGATCCCAATGAAACTCACGATGTATTTTTGGTCGCCCGGATGTATGACAATGATGCCATGGTTGGAGGGAAGAAGAATGCGTACTTTCATGGGGAAAGGGGAGTTCCACAACTTTCTATCCGTAAATGTGCCGCTGAAATAGGGCGGAAGAGATCATTAAGGTAAAACCGGGGCATTGACAATGAGAAGAAGGTATTAGCTCCCCACAAAGGAGTTGCTAACTATTTCATAAACAGTTTTTACGCACAAGTCATGAGGCCTGAATGGTTATGGCACTTGTTACTAGGAAGTCACCCCAACCTCAAGTAACGATAGTGCACCTATCGAGAGCTCCTCCCTGATTTTTCTGACTTAGTCCCCGATGATCTCCTGCATGAGTTCCCCCCATGAGAAACAAGATGCCATTGACTTGGTACGGTCCGGTTTTACCCAACCTTCCCCTAGCACTTAGTCCCATCGAGCACGCCAGCTAAAACGGCAAGTGGATGGGTTATTAAGGGCTTCATTGAGGAGAGCTTAAGTCCTTGTGCAGTACCATTTTACTCACGCCAAAGAAGGATGGTTCTTGGCGTGTGTGTGGACAGCCGCGTTATCAATAAGATAACAAAGTATAGGTTTCCTATACCACGACTAGATGATATGTTGGATATGCTGCCCGGAAAGGTCTTTTCCAAGCTAGATCTGAGGAGTGGCTATCATCAGATTCGCATCCGTTCTGGGGATGAGTGGAAGACCGCCTTTAAGACCAAGGATGGCAAACTATGGCAAGTACCGATGCAAACTCCAGGAGTCAAGTCTGTGGCAAACTCCAACCCTCTATCAGGGGTAAATGCATCAGATCATCTGGGAAAACATCGGGAAACTCTTTGACCACCTTTACCTCTTCTAGAGATGTAATCCTTGCATCAACATCAAGCACCGGCCAAGTAACCATGACATCCACTTTCTAGCAATTTTACCGCTTGAAGAGCAGAGACAAGGACCTTCTTCACTTTTCATGGATCCGCTGGTATACCAATTCTTTCCTTCACACCGTCACCTTATCAGCTTTTCAGACAGATCACATTAGCTCGATGAGTGACAACCAATCCATACCCAATATAACATCAAAATTCTGCATATTAAACTTAATGAGTTGTGCATCGAGGTTCTTCCCACTAATTTCCACGGGCACGCCCATACACTTCCTTCAATCGCAACTTTACCAAGAGGGCATACTAACAATCATTCCATGGTCAGGATCCCGGTGACATCCCAAGTTTCTACAAATCTCTTAGATGAATGAATGAGTAGCCCTCAATCTAATAAAACATAGGTGGTATGCCCGATATGGGTAGGATACCTAGTATAACAATGTATATAATTTCAGCAGTCATCAATATTAATCATAATGAATTTCTTAATTTAAAATGTCCCTCCCATTATTTCGCACTAGCCCCCTTCCTCGCCGACAGAGCATACATCCTTCCCGCGTTGATTTCCCGAGGAAAGGGGAGGTCGGCACGCAGGGGCTGACCGAGGGCAATGCTGGTCCGCCCGAATTTTTCGATAATGCCCATATGAATGGCGTTTGAAGCAACAATCAGACGCCGAACTGAGCGGGCCCTCTCGCACTTGACCTGGGTGGAGGTCGAGGTGGCCTTGGAGCCGAGGTGCCACACTAGTGTTGGGCAAAAGAGGTAGAACCCGAACCACCAACCGCCTAGGAGGGTAGCTAGATGGCCTATGGGCTGCTCATACATAGGCCTGAATCGTATGACCCAAAGGGTATGCCTTGGAGAAATTTCCCATATCCGAATGGATTTGTTCTCTTCCACCCAGAGTGAGGGACCTGCTCACCCTTCGCTTATCTTCCATGGTCTTGGCCTTCGCATAACTGCCATATTCGGTCAAATCCAAGACCTCAAGCATTGCACCCAATAGATGCTTTTAGGCCTTTTAGGAACCTTGCTGCTTTCTCTTCATGTTGGGATATGCCTTGGGGCAAAATGGAACAAACTCTCGAATTGTTGTTGGTACTCGGCAGCTTACCTCCTTGAGCTAAGGCCATGAACCAGCCTCCTTTCTCTCGGTTACGGATAATGGTTGTCCAAAACAACTCCTTGAACTGCCCCCAAGTAGGTTCCGGATGAGCAGCCATCAATATAGGCTTGAGGCTTGCCACCAAGAATTTGCCTCTTTCGAGTTGCAACCCAAAGACAAATAAGTTTCGCATCCGTGCACCAAGCACCTCAAATATCTTCTCTAATTTGGATCCATTGATCCGTTCCAGGGATCACCCCCACCTTAGAGAATACAGTGGTAAGTTCTCTTGAATGACTCCACTCCCCTTTTGACATATTACTCGTCCGGGAAGTTAGGAGCATAGAGGATAGTTAGTATAGGAGGCATCCCATGCCGAGGAACACCAATGGTGGGATTGGAGGTGTACCCACCACTTGTGGTCCCGCTCCGACCCTACAAAGGGTCCTGGGAGTGAGTATTTGGGAGGTTGACCTGCTGAGAAAAATCCAATGCTGGTGAATAGAGCCATAAATGCTTGCTGTTGTCAAGAATTTGTTCCCTAAAAGCTTGTTGGGACCGCTGGATTATAGTAGCAACATCTCCTGTAATGACCGTGGAGGGTCCGGGAGGCACAGGTGGGTCCCATGTGCCCCACCCCACCGGGTCCCCGGAGGTAGTGGAGGTGAGGTTTGCCCCACGAGCGGACCTGGGGGATTTTGTGGTCGCCCGACCGGACGAGGACCCGGAGTACCTCGGCATTACTACCGGATCTAGTACGACCATCGTATCCTCGCACTGAACACATCACACACCATATTGGTTAAACACCGAGAATTGATCTCAAGACACAATCATATGCCATTACATGAGGTGTTGTAGTGTATGATAGCCCAAATAATCGCAACTCAATTCCAAGAAGGGCAAAGGCCCCAACAGATAAGTCAATGGTCCCACTTGACCATAGCACATTAATTATAGGAATAATAATCAATAATGAGGATCAATGCAATCATGCTAGGAGGAGAGAAGGGAAAAAAAATTTCAAAATCCCCCATTTTCACAACCGGCTGCACCGGGGCCCGCCGGCTGAGCCTGCTGCTGAGCCCCCCGGGGTCCTAGTCCTCACACCGTGGTGGCAATGGGAGGGGCCCCCCGGGTTATACCCGCCGGTCTTGCTCAGAAACATGGGGCCCCAGTGCCCCTGCTCCCCTTTTGTCTCTTTCCCCATCCCCTTTTCTTTCTTCCTTTCTTCCTTGGGCAATCTTGGAGGTCTCTCGCGCTTCATCATGAGTCTACTCATCCACTGGGCTTTAGAGAAGAGTCAACTCACCCTCATTCAAGTAAGTTCCCTTCTTCCTTTTTTAATTTCCATTTGGGTAGAATGCATGCATAAGGTTTATTTTTAGGTTTCCTTTTATATTTTTCACCATAGAATAGTATTACCATGTGATTGTGATGCTTTACGTGGTCATTTGTAGTTTATAGGAATTTTTTTCTCCATTTGGAGAAAACCCCAATTGCGCCCTAGGTTTCTAAATTTGGGGATTTCTTCAATTCACGCCTTTTTCTCCAATTGATGACTCCTTTGTGATGCATTCCATTTGATTTACACTAGATATGCTTTAGATTTCATGAATCTCCATTATGCTTGGAATCCCCATGTATTTCTATGAAAACCCCTCTTTTGTATTGGTTTTTTGATTTTCATCCCACACTTGTATTCATGGAACTCCATAGTCTATTTGGGTATGTTCTGCACTTTCATGATCCCGCTTACTATGGCATTTCGCTCTAGACCTAGGGTTTCAAGCTTTTACTTCATTGTGAATGAGTTGGCATTGAAATCAATCCCCCCTGTTATTTATGCTCTTTCCTTTTGTCATTTTACGCTTTGGCATGTTTCTCGTGTCAATATCGTGCTTCATGTCATAGGTTTCTATCGCTCCTAGATTGTCGCTGCTCTGCTTGCATGAACTGGTTTTGATTTCTTTTAATGTTCATTATTTTCCTTTCTGCATTAACCCTACTTTCTTTTCTTATTGCCGGATGTCGCCACGCCCGAAAGGACCATCTTCTCCGGGCGTTAGACGAAGACCACCGCTTCTAAGCGGAAGAGGTGGAGACCAGTTTCACTCCACAGGAGCCCAAAACCCCCGGCCCACCCTTCAGACTATGATGAGGAGCACTTCCTTAGTGAGGGTAAACCTAACCGCCCAACTTCTCAAGGGGTCAAGGATGATGGAGAAGACCGTGGGGGAGGTTCCCCGGA